>OY992889.1:73319725-73342225 GCA_963921405.1 Cepaea hortensis
AAGCTGGCCGTGTAGCGCACTTGTATGTAAGCATTTGTCTCTGGTGTCTTTTTGTGATAGCAAATTCGATCAGTTTTTCGCTGCTAGTTACATCAGTTGTCGTATTATGCTTACTGTGTCATTACTTGTATGCATCATTCAGGGTTTTTACTGCCGTCGTACCACATGTGTTCGGGCCAAATTAACCCCTGTACATTACAGATAGTTTAAGGTAGCCACGCCTGTTGATAGTGAACTCCTCTGGCCTTGAATATGTGCTCTATTTCTCAGAGAAGTGAACTATCTTTGGACGTAACATCTATAGACAGGTTGGGCAAAGACTATCAACAAGCCTCTAATAGCTATGAATGCGTCGACAAAAGGGCCTTTGCATTGTAGGAGTTAAAAAGTATGCGTATGTGGTGTTTCTAGAAATCTCCGGGCTTCAATCACGCCATGAATCTGTACATGACAATCGACCAACGCCTCCTGTTTGGTTGCTGGAATAACATTCTTCAGAGGATTTTATCTGATAGACCTGGCTGGCTACTTTATTTAAGTGGGAAAAGTGGCCCACTGTCTCGTTAACGCATAGTGGGGAAACTCAGGGCACGATTAAAATAAGCCCGGTCACAGAAACAAAGCCGTCTGTACACATCCACACGCGACCCAATCGGATCACATTCAAGGCCACATTCTTGGCTTTTGGTCAAGGCTGGACTCCTGACCTTGGCCTTCGTTGTGTTTTGGCGTGGTATTCCGATAATCTTCATCATCATCATGTACCATGCCGATAAGCGTGGCCAGTAATGGTTCGCCATTTCACAGGATCACTGGAGTCCCGAATCACAGGTGTGGTCTTGTCCTGATTATACCACGTGGAAAAGCCACACAGATATCTTTGACTTCCACTTGAAGCTCTTTTCTCATCAAGTTTGCCATTTGTTATTAAGTTTGTCAGTAAGTTTTCAAGTTGTTCTCATGTCACATGCATTAAAAATCTTGAGACTGATTACGTTATATGGAAGCAGTATATACTGTGTACTGCTTTGAATAGGATGTACATATTGAAAGTTTGATAGCAATTCAGTAATACCAATTGATGAATCCATATATCTTCTTCTTCTGCTTTCATCCAGATAGTTTTTTCGGATGTGATTGCGTTGTGCCTGTTTACAGCAGAGCTGTGTTCTTGCGCCGTTAGGCCGACACATCCGACTTCTGCGGGCATTTGTTGACCGGGTTAACCTTCCCGGGGATATAGAGATATTAAAATAAGAAAAGAATATATTCTTCTTCTTCTTCTTCTTCAGCGTTCCGAGTCATTGAGGTTCTTTGCTGCAGATACAATCCGTCTCCATTCGTCTCTCTGGTTGACCTTCTCTTGCTAGACGTTGATTTCAAGTGCTTGTAGGTCTGTATGTATATATATATATATATATATATATATATATATATATATATATATATATATATATATATATATATATATATCCACCGTCTTCTTGGTCTACCCCGGGGTAAGAAAAAAAGAATACATAGCACTAAGAATGTCATAGAAGTCAAAAGAAATTAAATCTGACTGTAATGTCAGCTCAGCACTACTGTGTGGTTTGGAAACACTAGCTAAAACAATTGCTCACAAACCTCAAGTATTCCTTCACGGATGATTGCGCAGAATATGCCTAACGTGTTATGACGGAATTACCATCACCAAGCTCATGGAGAGAACTAGACACATTCCACTGAATTAAGAAGTGCAGGAAAGACGCCGGCATACATCGAGAAAACCTGTATATATAAAGGGGATTCAAATTAAAACCTTAAGTGTATGTTGTTGTTGTTGTTGTTGTTTGTTTGTTTGTTTGTTTGTTTGTTTGTTTGTTTGTCTGTCTGTTTTGGGGGGTGAATATAGTCTGAAAAAGTACAAAACAAATGTATCATTTGTTTATGTAGTCCCTTTGCGTTCAATGCACATCCCCCAGCTCCGATAAAGTGCTTGAATTCGTATAGAAAAAATTCTCTTGGATGCGCGTGTAATCACTGCGGGGTCACTACTCGCTGTGCCTGACAGAAGTCGCACTGTTTTGAAACGTCCTACTCCACTCGTATACACTTGCTGGACTGAGAGACATGCATCATCATATTGGACCTTCATTACCGATGAATGTCTATAGGTTTCAACCCTTCACTGGTCAAGATACTGATCTGATAACAGAACGCTGCTCCTTCTTGGTGCATGTCAAAAGTGCCATCTTTAAACTGCCCATATGCGTCACCATGTTCGTCTGCACCGTGATATCACGTGCTTAGCCCACTTGACATCCTCAACAACAATATTGACAGATTACAAGAAAATGGCATGGCTATTTTAATCTCCATCACATTTTTAAGGTTTTCATTTGAAGCCCCCTCGCAGTTTAACTCTAAAGTCTCTTTCTCTCTCCCCCCCCCCCCCCCCCCTTCCACCGTTACATAGTTGTACACATTAATTTCCTTCTCCGTGTGTTTTTAGGTCCGTATTTCTTGTTCTATGGGAAGAGGAAGAAGAAAAATGTACGCTATTAATGTGTATCTAAAAGACGCACAACAACAGATCACTTAAGTAATGCTTATTGGATTCCGTCCCGTGCTTCATCTGAAGGTGTAGGAAAAAGAAGTCCCTTGCTGTTTACAGATCAAATAAGTTACCAGATTCACATGAGGGGTCAGCTGCTGGTGATTTCCACGTCGTCTTATCGCTTGCCGTGATAGTGCAATCTCACGCTTTCTCTCTTGGCATAGGGTGGGATCTGTTGATAGTGACGTTCCTAACACCAGTGGAGGAAACATGATCAACCACCGCTATGTGCACTATTGCAGCATGACCGCGTTACATACCAGAGCACCTCATCCCAGATCTTCAATGTGGCCTTGCACCCCACGCTGATTTCTGAGCTTGGAGAAGGGAAAGAGAGCATTGCAACACACCCCTTCGAGATGTAATTTAGTATCGGGTCGGAAGAGAAGTTTTCTCTAGCCTCGCCAACCTCACGTGGATAGATGCAAGCCCTTTCCAGTGCTCCAGCGGCCTGACCACCAAAGCATCAGACTTAAGACTTGTTGACACTGTCTTCCAGAGGATTCACTACCGACCACGTAATTGGATTGACATCATTTTACTTGACTGTGTCAACGTGTTTTAATAAGTAGTCTGTTTTTCTTTTAATGGCTAAACAAGCGCATTTGACATTCTTGAGTTGTCTGTGGACTTTAGTGGTTGTCACGTTACTGAAAATTGTTTGGTTGTTTTTGAGTCGTAGTGTTTGTCAAGTTCATCATCGTGCAGCATGTCCATTTGCAGAACGTTGCTTTCAGCATGGCCCGCTGACTAGATTCTGGATCCTTTGCCTGTTCTCGTGCCTCATGCATTTTTGTGTCCAAGGTGTCTTCAATGGCCTATGTTTATTTCCACGCAGGTCGACCTCTGCCTTTCTTCCAGGGACTATGCCTTCCATCAGTGTTCTTTCCAAACCAAGTTTACTATGGCCAAACTATTTGACACAGGACAGATGTATGTTCTCAACAATGTTAGTTCAGTTTGCTATTGTTGTCATTATCATCTTCATCATCATGTGCCAAGCCGATAAGCGTGGTCAGTCAAGTTTCGCCATCCCACACGATCACCAGAGTCGTGGATCAGCTCAGTGTTTTTGTCTCGACCATACCAGGTGGCCAAGCCATCCAGATATTTACTTATCTGCCTTCCCTTTGTTTTCCCCTCAGTATTGCCAGTTGTCGCCAAGTTCTCCAATTTATTTCTTCTCATAACGTGTCCAAACTAAATGTGACTGTCTACACGTCTAATTATTGTTGTGGTAGGCTGTCAATACAGTTGAATTCCTGCACTGCTATGAGCGGACAGTCAACGTCTGACGTATTGTGACCGGCACCCAGTATTGTTGAATATAGAGCCAAAATGTTTGTGATATTTTCTTTTTCTTTTCTTTTTTTTTTCATATTTGGTTGGTATGTATCTTTGTCTGTGGTCATCTTTGTTTTATTATTCGAATGCGAAAAATATTATTTCTACGAATTAATTAAAAAACTGTTACTTTCTCATTATTTTTTATGTTTCCTATTATTTTTTTTTTCGTATGTTGAACACTTATGTCGAGATAATGCAGCCATGTTTTACTCCATCTTGAACCTCATACAAGTTTGATGTTTCACAATCTACATTGATAGCTGCTTGGTGTTCATTATATAATGATTCAATCAAGTTTATCAGGTGTGTTGGAAATCCTCCATATGATATTCCACAATTGTTTGATGTTGAAAGCAGTACTCTACGAAATAAGTATGAAGATTTATATTGCATTTCTCAAAGATGCTTCTCATATCAAAGATATAGTCCTGAGTTTCTCTGCTCTGTCTGAAACTTCTCCGTACTTCTTGTAATTCATAATCTATCTTACTGTAAATCATCATCATGATTCACGGAAGGATTTTGCTAGAATGATTTATTAGTGCGGTAGTACGATATTTGGTGCACATTTGTAAATATCCTTTGTTTAGGAGAAATAGATATAGGTTTTCCCGCCATGCTTTGTGTCAAACAGTGCTGTTCCTATAACACATAGTTCATGATATACAGTATATACTGCAGTGGTGCTCCGCTTGAATGGGCTAGTTCTGTTGGTGTATTGTTACAGACTGGTGACCTCCCTTTCTTCAGACTGTATTGCTGATCGTCCTTCCTCTGTTATAGATTCTGGTTTTCGCTTTCAAATATACTACCTGGAAGATACTTATAATATAGTAACATGTAAAGGCAGAAAATCAGACCCTTTCCAAATAACATCTGGCTTGAAACAGGGTGATGCACTATCGCCGCTCCTTTTCAATCTGGCTGTAGAGAAAGTTGTAAGGAAGGTAAAGGAGGAATGTGCTATTGGAGGAACATCCAAACTGCTTGGTTATGCAGATGATATAGATATTATAGGGGGAAATGAACAAAAGACATTGGAAATATTGACTCACTTAAAGGAAAAATCTCAACAAAGGGGGCTGGTTATCAACCAAGATAAGACAGAATATATGTTAATTTCAAGAGAAGGAACGGCTAAAAACTCATACAAATAGATAATATGACCATTAAAAGAACGGAAACATACAAATACCTGGGTACAATTGTCAACAACTCAACTGACAGGCCTCATCGGGTACTTCTCACACACCCATACAAGACAACTTGCAAGTCGTGTGGGAGGCAAAATGCATGGTCCATTTTATTGCCGTTGGCTCGCTTACAAGCGGTAAACAGTCGCTAATGCAATACACAATATACAGCCACAGAATTATCTAACACAAACTGCTAACCCTATGCTAGTTCTATCTATTAGTGAACACAAAACTCCTAACGCTATTCTAAACGATGTGAACGCCTCAAGTCCAGTCTCCCGTCTGCCTAACCTCTCTCCCGTGGTTACCCACCACGCGGGGTGACCTTCACCTTCGTGCGTGTTACCTCACATCGCACTCTGCTGGCAAACGTGGCCTGTTGAGTGTCTACTCAACTGTGCTATGGCTTCACGAGGTGTGGTACTATCGTGATTAGAGTGCTAACTCTCTGAACACCGCCTGCGTGTCTCATGAGGGAGTGGCTAACCCTCTCCTATTACCTCATCTCCCCTGCCCTTGCCTCGGGCACCGTATCTCCTCCTGGTCTCTTCAGGGTTGACCGCTCTCCCTGGCGGAGGGGATGCGGTCGAGTCTTTGACACACACCCACCCCTCTTGTGTTGCGTCATCAACTTTCACTCATTGGTTGTGACGCAAGAGGTTCCTAAACAAAAAATTAGTGTCTCTAATTTTTGTCAAAGACTCTAGATAACCTGGCTTTGGGCATTCCAATAGACTATTAATAACTATTGTCACAATGTAGCAAAGCCTTACTTGGCTACTGGCAATCGCCACAAACTTGACTGGTTGGCGTGAGCCCCTTCTCACATGCTATATTATATTTATCAGAGGTATGTCTGAACCGGACCGTTGTCTTATAAGACCTGCCCTCACATAGTAAATTAACTTACTACCCATACAAAGTTGACTTTCTTAGGGTCAACACATGAATTATTTCATGTCCCCCATATAATATTTAACAACCATTCTACAAGAGTGTGTGCGACAGGCTTTACCTCCCTCGCTTCCGCGCGTAAGACTTTATTTCACTGTTAATTTAGTTCTTCGTTGTCTATTATGTCCCCTGGCCCCATAGTTATCTGTCTTTGATCTACAAATAGTGTATGCAATTTATATGTTTGTTTTTCTGTTTGTTTGTGTGTTTGGATGTAATAAATCTACTAATCTAATTTCTATCCTCTATTTATAAATTCTATGTGTATGTATGTTAGTTTTTTGAGTGTCATAATTTGGTTCAATGTGGCCACAAACAGGTGTATAACACTAATTCGTGACTACATTCACTTGTTATGAAACCCAAAATACTGTAATCTAAGTTCTAAACTATATTACAGACAACACCTTCACACTAACACAATTTCACTAACGAAAACTTTACATTCTAACATACCATTCTAATTCTATAACTAAGTATTTAATGTGTTACCTAAATTTATTAAATTTGTTATGTTAATTATATGATATGATTATATTACTTCTTATTTTTTTCTAATCTAAGTGATGTAATCTAACCATTTAAATGCAATTGTTGTGATGTGAGTTATGTACCTTAATTAAATGGATTATGTGACCACAATTTATGTACTTTTCTAAATACTATGCTAAATAATGTTTTTAAATGCACAAAGGAATTATATGAGTGATGTTCTTAATCTAACTGGTGTAAATGCTGTGTGTTACCTTATCTACTCTTTTTAATCTATTATGATGTAAAATGATGATACTAATAAATGGTAATATTTGAAAGATGGTATGGTTTCATTAAGATGGAATAAACTAACTACAATGAAACTAAGTGAAATATAACAATCTAAATGGTACTATTCATATCATAAATTTAATTTAACTTGTAATAAACTATTCTTATGTGTAAACTAATATTCTAATCTAATTTTAATGGGTTAATTACTGTACTAACTACATTATTAAAATAAATGAGAACTGTTATAGTTCCTAACCTACATCTAATTTATCACTATCTTAAAATATTATATTACATATCACAATAAGTTTATATACATAGT
This sequence comes from Cepaea hortensis, assembly GCA_963921405.1. Taxonomy (NCBI): domain Eukaryota; kingdom Metazoa; phylum Mollusca; class Gastropoda; order Stylommatophora; family Helicidae; genus Cepaea; species Cepaea hortensis. The sequence continues at coordinate 73,326,912 of OY992889.1, forward strand.
ATTTGGTTTACACAGGTTAGTAGTTGCCTTCATGTATGTGCAATGGTTGTATAGGCATAATATAACCACACATTTTGCCTGGGTATCTGAAATACATTACACAGTCATCTTAATGTTCTCTCGGTAGTGCACGTGTAGAGTTCGCTGGTGTCGTAGCTCTGTCTTTTCGTGTCCGTAATTAAGCACTGTTCTGACACTGTTTTCTGCGGTTCATATATATGATACACCGGAATGGAGCTTAGTTGGAAATGAGCTGTCCTAGTTCACACGGTGGTATCTAAGTATAGCAGCACAGTTCTTAATCTGATGTCCACGGACACATGATAGTTCAGTGTTTTGGTACATGATTACGCCAATAATGTGGATATGTATGTAAGCTATTTTACATCTTATATTATCAGATACCCATGTACCAACCATCACTCTACATTTAACTGTTGGATTTCAGGTATTTCTACCCCAGATGGTCTACTAAGGGTATCAGCTAGGGTGTTGTCTTTCCCCTTAATATGCTCTATACTGAACGTATAGTTTTGAAGGATAAGAGACCACCTGTATATCCTGTCGTTTCGGTGCACACCAGTCTGAATGACCGTAATGGGAGAATTGTCGGTCTGGATAATGAAGTGCACACCCGCCAGAAAGCGGTGGAGCTTTGTCACTGAGTAGATGACGCTCAGGGCCTCCAGTTCTGCTATCGAATATCTGGACTCGGTAGGTGTGATCTTACGGCTCACGTAGCAAATCGGATGGAAGATGCCCTCATAAAATTGGCCTAGGACTGCAGCGATGGAGATCCTGCTGGCATCTGTCCTAAGATAATAAACGAGCCCAGGGTTAGGCAAGCGGAGGATGGGAACATTACTAAAAAGAATTTTCAATTTTGACAATGCAGAAATTAATAATGCATCTTTCACATCCAATTTTACTGATGCTTTTAATACATTCGAAAACACACTAGTTATTTCAGCTAGGTTTGGAATAAATTTACTATAGTAATTAACTAATCCCAAAAGACTTCTAACCTGCTTTTTCGTAGTAGGCATGGTTAGATTCATAATTTTTGTAATAATCCTATTGTCAGTCTTCAGTTGACCTTGAGAGATGACATGACCCAAAAATTCAATTTCTTTTAGGCCTAATTCGACTTTGCTCGGTTTGACTGTGAGACCGAAGAGTCGCAACCTATCAAACACATGTCTCAGTTTCAGTAAGTGTGTAGTCCAGTCTTCAGTATGGACACATATATCATCTATATAGGTCACAGTATTCGTCACTCCATGTAACAGATCTCTAGTTAAGCGTACGAAAGTGGCAGGAGCATTTCGAAGTCCGAAAGGAAGAAATCGCCACTCGTATAGTCCTAAAGGTGTTGAAAACGCAGTAAGATGCATAGATTGAGCTTGCATCGGGACCTGCCAGTATCCTTTAGTAAGATCTAGTTTTGAAAAGATTTTAGAAGTAGACATGTCCAAGATAAGATCTTCGCAGGAAGGAATAGGTTCTGCGTCGATCTTAGTGATGTTATTGAGTTTCCGATAGTCCACGCACAGACGAATTGTGGAATCCTTCTTCTTAATTAGGACGATTGGAAAAGAGTACTCTGATGTAGACTTTTGGATAATCCCGCTAGCTTCTAAATTAAGAATTTCCTTATTTAGATTTTCCCTATAGCTGAGTGGGATAGAGTACGGCCTACATTTAATAGGCTTAGAATCCGAAAGAAGAATGGAGTGTTCGATTCTGTCCGTCCTACCTGGGATGTCAGAGAATAAGTCTTTGTATTCAGTAACTAACTCCACTAATTGTCGTCGTTGAATGTCTGTTAGTCCCTGATCTATATGTATGCTGTCCACTGTCGCAGTTGTGTCTACAATGGGAACAGGTAGTTCCATTCCGTCGTCGTCTACCTGATTCAGTACCGTGGTGGTGCTAAGTGTGTATTCTGTTAACTCACTGGGTGTATTGCCATTGTCGGAACTGCCAGTCTCGCTAACTAGTGTAGTTGCGTTGTGTATGTCTGTCGTCTGATCACTGGGTGTTGGTGCACTCTGTTCGTCTGTCACTACTTCTGTTTCTTGTCTTGTATAGTAAGGTTTCAACATGTTGACATGGAATATCTTTAAGTGTCCGTTTATCGATATTTCATAGTCAACATCTGAAATTCTGCGTACCACCTTGAATGGCCCTTGCCATGAGGTTAATAGTAAATTTCTTTTGTCTGGAAGTAGCAAGAGTATGTCTTGATCTGGTTCAAGTTCAATTGTTCTTGTCCCTTTGTTGGCATATTGGCGGTAGATTTTACCCTTCCTCTCCAAAGCTGCCTTAGCTATAACACACGATTTCATGATCTTGTCTCGTGTCTCTGTCACCATTTCATAAGGTGTTTTTGGGGTAGGAATTTCTATCGAATTTGTTAGTACCTGATGGTAAATAGTTAGGGGTCCACGTGGGTTAGCCCCGTAAACTAATTCAAAGGGTGAGAAACCCGTGCTAGAATGGGGAATCTCCCGATAGGCGAACAGCACTGTTGGTAACAGTGTATCCCAATCAGCTGGGTTTTCTGCTGTAACCTTAGCCAGCATGTGCTTTAGGTCCCCATTAATTTTCTCTACTATTCCATTGCTGGCTGGATGGTAAGCTGTCGTAAAATGTTGCTTAATGCCTAACATTTTTGTAAGGGCTTGCGTTGCAGCCGATATGAACTGAGTTCCACGATCGGATAAAATGGTCCGTGGGAATCCGAATCGTGAGAACAGGTGTAGAAATACATTGGCAACGTCTTTGGAGGTGATGTATTTCAAAGCTACTGCCTCAACCCACCTTGTACATAGGTCGACCATTGTCAATATGAAGCGATTTCCTTTGCTGGACACCTGGTTTAGGGGTCCAACAATATCTACCGCCACACTTTCAAATGGCCTAGAAGCCAGTGTAGAAGGCTGTACCTCAGCTGTAGGATGTTTACCTTTACGTACCAATTGTTGACAGACATTACACGAACGACAAAATAATTTTATGTCATTGCAAAAACCTGGCCAATAGAAATGAGCCTGAATTCTGGCCCTGGTCTTATCATATGCAAGATGACCAGCAAACGTTGACTCATGTGCAATCTTTAGCACAGTTAGACGATGTTGTTCAGGTAACACCGTTTGCTGAATCTCATGGTTACCAGTAGTATAATATCTAGTTAAAATACCATTGTTAAGTCTAAAAACCCAAGATGCATTTTTGGTCACTTTGGCTTTATCTTTTAACAATTTTAAGTATGGAGACACACTAGTATCAGCTTTTTGCTGTTCTATAAATTTCTGTCTGCTGGTGTCATCTGTGCCAGTTGGGGAAAGCAACAGTAGTCTCTCATCTTGTAGTGTGTCTTGATGTTTCACACTGTCTGCTCTTGTTGTTGCATTAGCTGCATTTAATTTCTCCCATGCAACTATTTCCTCATTAGTACATTGTTTCAGTTGAGGTAAACACCCCAAAATTAAATCAGTACAAGGGTTGTTAAGTATTGCACAAGTAAAGGTACCAGAAAGAAACGGAGAATCAATACGGGCTTTTGCCAAAGGGTAAGTCTCAATGTTACCCGAAAAGGTTCGGCATCTGACAGTGTCACCTGTGTAATCACCCGGGCTCACTAGTTCTTTCCGAAGACCGATAAGGGTGCTGCCGCTGTCCAGCAAACATTGACATGGTACATCATTGACCATTGCATTGTGGAACACTAACTTGCCTCTGGAGGCTAATGCTGCATTCACACTCACAGATGAGCATGGTACTGTATGTCCACATTCTAGTCTTCCGTCTGCATGGAATTGGTGACATCGTTCACAGCTGTCAAAGCTTAATATATCGTTAGCAGCACACACATCCTCTGCTTGGTTAGTTGGTAAGTCACTTTCAATCTCACACTCATTCTCACTACCACTATCTGAAGAGGTGTCGATCAACATAGCGTTGTTAGCTTTCAAACGTTGGCGGCCAAGGCACTTATTAGAATAATAGCCATAAGAGGAACAAAAAAAACATTTGATTGCACGCCTGTATGCAGACCGTTTGCTTTGCTGCTTCTTGATCACATTTTCAAGATGCGCCGGATAATTCGGCGATTTGTCGCACATAGCATAAGTGTCGTGCATTAGTTGACAGTACATGCATTTGGAAACTTTTCTGTCTTTCTTATCATACTTCTGAAAAGGTTTTCTGTTACCCTGATAGTTTTTTGATTGGTCTTTGACAAAGGAAACTATCTCAGAGTCACTTGAGGTCTTAAAAATCTCTCTGTTAGAAGAAAAATATGCTGAGCCTTTTTTTTCGAACTGCTCGATGTTTTCAATGTCTGACTGCTGCAAAAACTTAGCAAAAGGAGAAGGTATAGTAGATATACACTTGTCCATAGCTATTAGGTTTTTTAATCTATCAAAGTCTTTTCCTATGTTAGCTGCTTTAAGCCACCTGTTTAGTACACTCTGCACATTTGAAAAATAATCTATAAAAGTTTCACTAGGTTTAGGTTTTAAATTTGAGAACTGAACCTGATACCCAGGGGCATCAAGTAAAAAGTGCTGCATAATCCTATCATGGATGTATTGATAGCTAGATCTAAGTTCAATAGGAATAGACTCTATTACTTTAAGGGGCTCACCACTTAGATTCTTCATGTAAATCGGAGCCCACATATCTAAAGGAACTTGGTGATATTTAAATTGGTACTCTACATTCTCTGTCCAGGCAGATATGGAGTCCTCTTTACAATATGGTTTGATAATATTTTTATATTTGTTGAACTTATTTTCCTCTTGTTGACTTCTTAGTTTAGTGGCAGAGATCTCTGCGTGTGAGTCTACATCCATGCTTTTCATCTTTAATTGTGTCTCTGATTCTACCCGAATTTGTTTTTCTTTAACTCTTGCCATTTCATCTATCTCTTTTTGCTTTAGATCTAATTTCTTTTGTTTTAATTCTTTCTCTTGATCTAATTGTTTTTGTTTCATCTCCTTATCATGTTCTCTTTCTCGTGCGCGTTCGTCCCTCTCCGCATTCTCTTTTCGTGTTTGTTCCTCTTTTGTTTCTTTACATTTCTGATCAGCATATTGTTGTAGTTCTTTTCCTGTTAATTCTAGTTCTTTGCCTGCTTTTATGAAATCTGATAAAGTTGCCATCTTACTTTAGTACTTGGCTAACAGTGATAGGCAATGATGACTTTAATCAGTTATTTATCTTTGATATGTTATGTTTGTTCTTATCTGATCACTATCAGTTGTGCTTTCTGTTTATACCCTGCCCAGATTTATCTTGCAGAAAAACAGAGTATACAAATATGTCAACGCGTTACAAGCTGAAAAAGAGATGCACTATTAATCAAATTGCATGACAAAATATATAAGTGTACTCAGCTTAATGTGGGAACGAAGCTCCTTTGACACAGGTCACCTTGTTTGGTACACTGGGGTGGCGACACGTTTCGTACGTAGCACACGGTATTTGGCCCACAGGTGTATGTGCACAGCTGTTGTTTGCCCTCTGATATATAGGGCAGCAGTAAACACGCCTACTAAACGATATGATTTACTCGACAACTAAGGACAATGACTTAGACAATGACAGACTTACGAACACCTAGAATATGTATTAATTAATTTTAATGTCAATGTCCTGTCTTTGTTTTAAACAATAATTGCCTTTCGTTACTAACCTAGTTAATTTCTGTAAACGTTGTGCAGCTAAGTATTAGATGCTTAGCCCGAAAATAGTTCCATCGTGACGATAAGCAAAGAGAAAATAGACCCAAAAATGAATAAATGCTTGTAAAGAAATCAAAATAAAATAATAATGTGTCAACAAATAAATATATTCATTTAGTAACTTAAATAAGTAAATAATAAACAATATACAGCACAGATTCAGGCGGGCCGCCGCTAAGCGATCTTGTAAACACTCGACTGCTTTATGCTAATGACGCAGAACAACTGTCTGTCAATCACTCTACGTCATCGCGCAGCGCTATTTTTAGATCTCAAAAATCAATATTGTCGGCTGCCTGTGTATTCCTGCGCCGTGAATCATGTTTGGTGCTTATTCAAGAATAAATTGGTAAATATATGAATAAATATAAGAAAATAAGAATATTAATACTTACAGCTTCGAAGAATACATGATTTCATTCAATAAATATATCATAAACACAATTAAACACTATTTTGTCACGATAGGCATATTTCTAGCTCGCAAATTCTCCTGTCTGCACAAATTATCGTTACTACAAAAATTAATCCCTAGTCTGGAGCCCGTGGATGAGTGGATTAGCTTGAACTTTTCGTTCAAGCTTCACTTCTTGACACCACAATTACCCTTTTACTGTGGGTATTAGCTTGGCGCTTTCGTCCAAGCACCACTTTCTGACACCACAATTACCCTGGCCTGTCAACAACTCAACTGACAGGCCTCATCGGGTACTTCTCACACACCCATACAAGACAACTTGCAAGTCGTGTGGGAGGCAAAATGCATGGTCCATTTTATTGCCGTTGGCTCGCTTACAAGCGGTAAACAGTCGCTAATGCAATACACAATATACAGCCACAGAATTATCTAACACAAACTGCTAACCCTATGCTAGTTCTATCTATTAGTGAACACAAAACTCCTAACGCTATTCTAAACGATGTGAACGCCTCAAGTCCAGTCTCCCGTCTGCCTAACCTCTCTCCCGTGGTTACCCACCACGCGGGGTGACCTTCACCTTCGTGCGTGTTACCTCACATCGCACTCTGCTGGCAAACGTGGCCTGTTGAGTGTCTACTCAACTGTGCTATGGCTTCACGAGGTGTGGTACTATCGTGATTAGAGTGCTAACTCTCTGAACACCGCCTGCGTGTCTCATGAGGGAGTGGCTAACCCTCTCCTATTACCTCATCTCCCCTGCCCTTGCCTCGGGCACCGTATCTCCTCCTGGTCTCTTCAGGGTTGACCGCTCTCCCTGGCGGAGGGGATGCGGTCGAGTCTTTGACAACAATCTTCTTCTCCAAGGGAAGAAATACAAGCTGGAATCAACTCTGGAAATAAGATATACTATGCACTACAACATCTGCTAAAATCAAATGCGCTATCTCGTAACACCAAAATCACAATATACAAAACACTGATCAGACCAGTTGTGCTGTATGGCTCTGAAACCTGGAGTACAACTAAAGGAGACGAAGCCTTGTTACAAACCTTTGAGAACAAAGTCTTAAGACGCATCTTTGGGCCTATTAGGGATACACAAAGTGGAGAGTGGAAAAGAAGAAGCAACAAAGACATTTATGATCTGTTTAAGTCCCCGCTAAACACTGGTATCATGAAGGCTAATAGACTGCAATAGCTGGGGCATATAGAAAAAATGGAAGATAACAGGGAAATAAAACTCGTTTACACTCAGGAAATAAATGACAGTAGACCCCTAGGTAGACCAAGAAGACGGTGGAGAAATAATATACATACAGACTTACAAGCGCTTGGAATCAACGACTGGCAAGAGAAGGTCAACCAGAGAGACGAATGGAGACGGCTTGTATCTGCAGCAAAGAACCTCAATGGCTCGGAATGCTGAAGAAGAAGAAGAAGAATATACTACCTTGATTGTATATCGTGTCTTCCTGTGTTTCGCGAAGGTACTCCTTCCATCTTTCTAGTATATCTTTGCTCTTTATTGGTGTTGCCCCTCCTATCATTTATTGCATGTAGAGACGGTCCGGTTTCGCCTGTTAATACTCTGATGTCCTTTAGTTTGCAACTGGAGATACCTTTTTCGATACAAACATGTTTCGTTGTCTTCTGTGATGGCACATCTGATTTTTCTCATAGTGTTTGTATGTGGGGCTATTTGTTTCTATCCCTACACTAGGGACAAGTCTGTGTCCACGAAAATGATCCGTGACCCAAAACCCAAACCATCCAGTAATGTTATTTAATATATTGTTGTTTTGAGATCTGACCTAGAGAGACAACAGTGGAAGATAAACTCTATGGACCGCTGAGTGAACTAAAAAAGGCTGTTAGATTCATACAAGAGACAACATTTCTGTTATAGACATATTTCAAGCGAATGAAAGAAGAAGAAGAAGAAGAGATCTGAAGACATCCATCTGTAATGTATGATGTGTTAATGAGTATACATCTGAGCACATTCGTGATTTGTATGCTGTTGTGTGTGTTCCTAGACTGCAAACGCTCGTTGTCTAATGTAACATAAAGCAGCCTGCCCCTCGGCAGGTGACACGTGATACATATGGCACTTAGCAATGATGTGAATGGCTTTCATTTTCATACAAGATAACTGGATCTCAGCATGGCCGAATGGATAAGAGAGCTCGCTCTTAAACTTCCGGTGTGCTGATGCCGAGATAGCGGGTTCATCCCCCACATCGCTCAGCTGGATTAAAATTACAAGTACCCCAGAAGTCGGAGTGGGTTCGCCTGATGGCGAGGGACACTGGTAAAAGGGAAAGCTTATCCACATGCAAAGTTCAGTACTGTGCACTAGTATTAGTAGCATGTGTATGGAATTCAAAGCTGGCGAAGTACAAGATAAACAGATTAAAAATCCCCGTTTTCATCCATACCAGCTAGTCATATTGGAGAAAAGACTGGTATTTTATTGACGAAATGGTATTTGGTGGATAAGGTGGTCACTATCCTGGCGGAATCACATGATCACATACAAATTCTGCTTAGAGCAGATATGAACATATTTATTATAACCCAAATAATATTAGCAGTCATTAAGTTATTGGGCGTTACGGCCACAATTGTGTATACGTTTAATGTACTACATGCATCGTCGGAAGTCTTCGGGATCTATGCTTCTAGTGGAGATCAACAAGAAGACATGTTGCCAGTGGCATAAGACCTTTCAAACCGTGAGAGCTGAGGGATGTTTACGTTGGCCAACTGCGCAATACTTAGCCCAAACGCCAGTTGGGTCAAAGAACGTTTGCAGTTAGTGAAGGGGATGCTAAACCAGGAATGTGTTGACATCCTGTGAATGAGGATAACGCGCGGCCTGTAAAATTGGCACAACCGCCAGGGAAACTAAGCGAATGTTTTCTGCGTGTGGTCAAAACTATTGTGGTGGGAAAACGGTTGTCAGTCTACCAGCTGTTGGCAGTCGGCTTCGTTTGCCAGAAAGTTCGTTGCCCGTTGCCCGTTCCTTCAGCTGACATGGCTGGCGCCTTGAGAAAAGTTTAACTTTAAACTGTCTCTTTTGGAATGATTTCAGTGACCCGTCAGTTGTGGCTTGTTTATCGACAGCAGTTTTTAAACTTTATAGGACGTGTTTGGCTCGGCAACTGATTTATGTATGCAGTTTCATAGTCGTCTCTTTTTACAGAAGCTCGATTTTAAATGCAGTACATTTCTTTAAGTTACTGAAGGATCAATAATTGCCGGCCCATATTTGTTCCAACCATATTAGCTGACAGGTACTTTTGTTTCATATTCCTGACATGCTTAGTTACGGATGTTTCCAAAAGCTTAATGACTTGAGATAGATACTTCTGTGCTACACTGCGATATTTTTTGGCATGTGAATTAATAGTTAAAGCATTTTTGAGCATTTGTTGGTCGTTAATTTTGGTTAAACTATCATAACCAGAGCACAGATATGCGTGTTTGAGTCCACACCTTTGACAATATCTCCAACTTCGAGAACTTCGTGTTTTTGATTGCTTCATTGTTATAGCTGTAACCGAAAGGCAATTGTTTTGACTTGTTGTCAAGACCTTTCTGTTTTGCAAGCCACATAATTTACTACAGCGAACTTAAAGATCGTGTAGAAAGTGCTGTGTTTAGATTCCAACTATTATAAAGCTCAAACGAAGCTTGATTGTTCCAAGAGCCGATGTTGAATATTTGCACTACTGAACATCGTCGTATCTATAATTCACTGATTTGAACACGGACAGTCACACGAGGCTGGGCAGACTACATACGTTAAACAGATAACAACCCAGGACGTTTGAAGCGTGACCAGTGTCTACAAACATTTACAGTTGATTGGCCAGGATGGATGTCCTCGTAGTGGGTGTTGTAGTTTCGTGTCAGTACAAGGCTGTCAGCTGTGACCTTGCTTCGGTAAGGAAACGTTAAGTAAAATTTCATTTGTGGCAAGTGTGTCCTAATGTGTGTCCTAATGTGTATGTTTGTTTCCTCTATTTCTAAAAAAGTATATTGTTTAAAAACAAAGAAAACAAGCAGTGTTTACAGTATCGCTTACAATATCAGTGGTTTAGATACACTAAACTAAACACACTAAAACACAAGTCCCATGGCTGCAACCTGATGTCGGCGTGTAAAGTGTTAGGAACATCACATTTTGTAGAACCGAGGGCACGAGGAATGGGTGGTTGGTAAAGGGAGACGTAGTCAAAACCAGCTGCCTGGTATATAGTGTGTGCTGCTAAATCTCCTCATTGTGTGTTTGTCTCGTTGTATGACATTAGAGAAAACAAGCACTTGTGTTATAATTTATTATGCTGGTACATTGGCGGGATTTATTTGTATCTAAAATTCTAATGAAGTGATGTTATTGATTGCCATGTCGTTCAATAACCAAGAAACAATGAAGAATAATCTAGCGGAATAGCAGTAGCTGACTTAATTATTGTTCATTGACTAACTAGTGAAGTAGGAGACTCTAATGGTATACACTGTGTGTGTGTGTGTTTTGTTTTGTTTTTTGAAAGTTCGGGTTGTTGCGGTGTATTGTGTTTGTAGCACTTGTGTGTGAGGATAGATGTGGGTGCTTTGGATATCATTATAGCGCGTGGAAACGCGTTGTAGCAGGGTAGCACATACACGAATGTTTGGTGTGCGTCCACCACAAGGTGCCACTGGCCTGGACCACATGAATCAAGACATTGTATGTGTGTAATTATGTAACCATTAAATCAGCATCCTAAATTATCCCTACATCTCAGGGTAGATGAGAAATGACTGGGTAAGACAAGACTGTCTGGTAACACGGCAACTGACAAGGATGTTTGGTGTCTTTCAGCACAATCGCCTCTGGCTTGGATCACACGAATAAGGGCATTTTTATGTCTACAGTTAGTAACCTCTAAATCAAAATCCTACAGTACATCCCAGGGTAGAAGATCATATCAAGAAAGGCAATAAAAGACAAGTACATCAATGTTCTTTATTATTATATGCGCACAGATACACTGAAAATGTGAGTTGGTAAACTGTAAGTATTAGGTACCTGGTCGATGTCGAGTTATACGAGTATTTACACACGTAAAGTTACAAATCAAATTCCTTTGAAGGTTTAAAGAGACGATCAGGATTTAAAATAATCAGAAGGTGATTGGTAACTTTAGTCGTGCATGCTGATAATAGTCTAGCTTGCAAAAACTGAACACTGTGAAAAAATTGTCATTTACTGCCAATATAATACCCTGCGGTGTATGGCAGGCGGTCTTGAGCCTGAGGAATTAAGGTCGCCTGGCTAGTGCAGTCGACGGGAACTGCAGGTTGGAGTTTTATTTCTTAACACTGTTTCCAAGAAATATCTGAACATGTAAACACAAACTGAACAATGTCTCCAAGAACTATCTGATCATGTAAACAAAAAAGTCAGTTGAAAAGCTAAATTTAAAAATATAAATAAACAATGTCTGAAGGATGCAAAACATATCTCCTATCCTAGTCACAGATAGTGAAATGGAGAATGTAATTGTAATGTGCAATATTCTAACACCCATCTTATCGGTTAAAACTAAGAGCCAATCGGGTGCTATGTAAAAATGTATTGTTAGTACCGAGTCTCCATTTTGAACTACCAGAAGACAGAATTAACAACGTTGAAACGTGGATATAGAGAAAAATTGGGTGAACAACACGGAGAGACAAACGTGGATGTGCTTGACTCTCCAAGTTATGTGTGGTTTGTGTGTGTGTGTGCGCGCGCGCGTGTTTATGTAGGTATTGTAAATGCGTGTAACTTTTGGAATTGAACGTTTTAGAATACACAGTTAGCACTAAAAGCAAGTGTATCTATCCATGTTTGTGAAAGTGTAAATTTCCATGTTTAATCCCCTGCATTGCAATTTCTCCGAGTTGGCCTTATGTTTCACGGCAACAAGCTAACTGATAGATTCTCCTCACATTCACTCCAGCGGATCTCCTAAGCTGGGGAAAATACCATTTGTAAGCAGAAATTAAAAGCACATTTTGACAGTTTACCTATCTAAAAAAGTATTTTATTTTTAAGAAAGAAAACTATCACATAAAGCAAAACACATTTTAAAATGCTTAGTTACCAAAATGATGAGCATTAGCTTTAGAAATACCCATATTCTTTTAGAAAGATCCTCTATCGGTGTGTGTGTGTGTCTGTGTATGTGTGTTTGCGTGCGTGCGTGCGTGCGTGTGTGTGTGTGTGTTCGTGTTCGCTCGTGCGTTCGTGTTACTAAGTTGTTATGGAAATTATTGTAGTGCGTGTATAGTTTTCTTAAACAGCGGAGTTAGGAGGCCAGAGGATCGACTTCATTACCCCAGCATTATCTAATCTGGCTCACTCTCTTAGCAGGTCGGCTAACCGCCTGCTGACAGCGTCGCACAGAGCACCACCTCTGTAGCTCCGGTCACGACCCTCAGCGGTCTTCGGAAACAATTATACCCATGAACTGAATGATGGAGTCCGAGAACGAACCCGAGATCTGCTGAGCAGGAAGCAGACGGCCTGACCACTTGGCCACGGAGGCCTCCCTGTTGGGAAGTTGATAACTGAGAACAGAACGGCGAGTACAGTTGGGAACCTTATGTAGGTTTATATGTAGAGTGCTGTAGTTAGTGGAGCTGTGTCGAGGTTAGCTGGCCTGTGACGTTATAATAGTCTTTCGGTGCCTGTAGCTCAATGAGACTGATCTGATCAATGTTCGTGGACAGTGCCTGTAGCTCCTGTCCTCAAGACTGATAAATGTTCATGAACAGTGCCTGTAGCTCCTGCTTTTAAGTTTGATAAATGTTCATGAACAGTACCTGTAACTCCCGTCCTTAAATCTGATAAATGTTCATGAACAGTGTTTGTAGCTCCTGTCCTTAAACCTGATAAATGTTCATGAACAGTGCCTGCAGCTCCTGTCTTTAACTCTAATAAATGTTCACGAACAGTGCCTGCAGCTCCTGTCCTTAACTCTGATAAATGTTCATGCACAGTGCCTGCAGCTCCTGTCCTTAACTCTGATAAATGTTCACGAACAGTGCCTGCAGCTCCTGTCCTTAACTCTGATAAATGTTCACGAACAGTGCCTGCAGCTCCTGTCCTTAACTCTGATAAATGTTCATGCACAGTGCCTGCAGCTCCTGTCCTTAACTCTGATAAATGTTCACGAACAGTGCCTGCAGCTCCTGTCCTTAACTCTGATAAATGTTCATGCACAGTGCCTGCAGCTCCTGTCCTTAACTCTGATAAATGTTCACGAACAGTGCCTGCAGCTCCTGTTCTTAACTCTGATAAATGTTGATGCACAGTGCCTGCAGCTCCTGTCCTTAACTCTGATAAATGTTGATGCACAGTGCCTGCAGCTCCTGTCCTTAACTCTGATAAATGTTCATGCACAGTGCCTGCAGCTCCTGTCCTTAACTCTGATAAATGTTCACGAACAGTGCCTGCAGCTCCTGTCCTTAACTCTGATAAATGTTCATGAACGGTGCCTGTAGCTCCTGTCCTTAACTCTGATAAATATTCATGCACAGTGTATGTAGCTCCTGTCCTTAACTCTGATAAATGTTCACGACCAGTGCCTGCAGCTCCTGTCATTAACTCTTCAAGGAAGAGAGAGGTCAGTATTAGTGGCCAGTAGCATGTAGCATTTGTGTAGTTGTATTCTAGTTATGTTTTTAAATATTCCATTTATATTTATAGCTGTAAATATAAATGTATAAACAAATCTGGATTAATAATTGACATAGAAGTTATCTTCTTCTGCTGTCTTCTACTTCCCAGTGGAGCATAAGCCTTTAACCAATTCACGCCAACTCCTTTGCTCTCTCTTGCTGCTCCTTCCATGTCTTCCCCCTATGGTGTGTGTGTTTTTTTTCCTCTCACTGCCTTTGAATTCAAGCGTGCTGCGACGTGCTGCGACTTCTAGTGCACTGGGCTGATTTTTGCTTATGGATTAGCTTTCCCTATTACTAATGTTCTCGCTATCAGGCGAACCCACTCCGACTTCAGAGGTACTTGTTATGCACACCCCCAAGTCAACGACGAGATCTCTAATTCTCTTCTCCGTCTGTTCATATCTCCATTGTGTCTATTTGCGGGGCTCCAGAGAGAGGGTTTTCTATGGCATATCAGAGTTCACTTCTCCAGCAAGACAAAGATTCGGGTTCAATCCGCAACAGATTATAAGTTTCCTACAAATGCGGCTTTGGGGTTGACCCATCCTCACAAAAATGCGTACCAGACCATTTTCAGACGTCTCTGAAAATTGTCACGGCAAGAAAGACGTCGAAGAAGAGAACTGATCACCACATCTCATATAGTGGCCTATAATATATTAAGGCCCAAATACACGCCAAAAGCGGTATCTTCTGTGGGACTACAATGTTGTTGTTTTTTGTTTTGTTTTTTTGTGGTTCGCATATCCTTTTTACAGGACATCACTGTCAACATCAGCATCTTTCAGCTGATTGTTGATTTTTTGGCAAGATTACGCTCAGTAGTTTGCCATTGCATTCTGAGCGACAGGCTCACATACCCCGAAGTTACCGACGCGCCGAGAACCGCTACCGATTCTCGCGCAACGTCACGATACTCACGAGAGCATACGGGATTACGGAAAAAGTCGTGTAACACCCTTGACCAGGGAGACCGGCGGGACTACAATTACAGAATAGAAATTGACCAACTCATGCCAGGTACCCATACCCTTTGCCATTTCATTAACTGTTTGTTCAGTTAGTTATTAGATGCAATCTTTGTGTTCTGTTAGTTGCCATCTGACGCAATCTTTGTGTTCTGTTAGTTGTCATTTGATGCAGTATTTGTGCTGCTCTGTTAGTTGTCACCTGACGCAGTCTTTGTGTTCTGTTAGTAATTTGATTCAGTCTTTCTGTTCTGTTAGTTATCTGACGCAGTCATTGTGTTCTGTTAGTAATTGTATAATGTATGTGTTCTGTTAGTTATCATCTGACGCAGGTGTTCTCTTAGTAATTTGATGCAATATTTGTGTTCTGTTAGTAATTTTATGCAGTTTGTGCGTTATGTTAGTAATTTAATGCAGTCTTTGTGTTCTTTTAGTTGTCATCTGATGCAGTATTTG
>OY992889.1:73347225-73587225 GCA_963921405.1 Cepaea hortensis
ATATATATATATATACACCATCAAAAGTCAACTCGCAGCTGGACTACTACTGGGAGCATAGATTACGACGACTTCATCATACAATGATGACAGAACACACGCGGCAATTACCATGTTTTGTGACGGATATATGTAATATAACACATGAGATATCTACCGTGTTTAGTAGTCTACATATGTAGAAGAATTCATGAGACAGCCACTATGTTTTGTATCACATTTATGTAACAGATAACATTTTTTTCCGCGTTTCCATCCTGTTTCAGGATATTGCGGTCAACACCAGCATTTTTCACCTGTATGTTGATTCCTTGGCTAGATTACGCTCATCAGCATGCCACGACTTTCTGAGCGACCGGCTCCATACTCTCATAAGTCACTTTTGCGATTCGAACCACTGCTAATTCTCGTCGCGTCACGTGACGAGAGTATTCGGGGTTAGCGGAGAAAGCTGCTAACCCCTCGGCCATGGAGCCGGCAACAGATAACATGTTTTGTAACATATATCTGTAACAGAACATATGAGAAAGCCACCATGTTTTGTGGCATAACAGAATTTATGAGGCAGCTACCCTTTTAAGCATACAGTTTGATCAAAGTCTCGTGACTGAATATCTCTTTTGCACCAGTTTTAAAACCGCTGAAGTAGTGCGTCCCGGTGCATGTCGTATTGCATTTTCCATAAAATAACAAACATGATTAAACAAACTCGTAGCTCTTGTTGGCTGTCGCGGAAGATACGAGGAGGGGCTAGATGCCGGAGGATTGACCTCTGCATTTACATAACATAAAGTAACAGGTGTAACTGTTATCATTTACAATTCCTCCCAGGACTTGAGTGTCTCCCCTTTTCGTATTTAGTGTTTGTGAAAAGGTCCGTAACCCACACCCATACGTTCTTTAATATCTGGTGTGCTGATTCTAAGGTAAGGGGTTCAACCCCTACACAGGATAGTTGGACAATAATGTTTTCTTTTCGGCTTCTCCCCCCCCCTCTCTCCGAGGTAAATTACAAGTACCTCTGAAGTCGTAGTTGGTTCGCCTGATGGCAAGGAATGCTGGTAATAAGGAAAGCTAATCCACACGCAAAATTCAGTCATGTGCTACTAGAAGAAGTATGTACGGACTACGCTTGAGTTCAACCCGAGCGAGCGAAAAAAATCCATATCTTGCCACTTGAGAGATGTATCGTCTCAAAAATTTTATTTTAACTTGTTTGCTGGCGTAGTGTCATAGGTTGTTCACTGTTTAATAATAATAATTTGACGTTGCATAGCAATAAAAGCATGTCATAATTACGCTGACAGAAAACAGTAATTGTCCTGTTGCGTGTTATTGAGCTGATGGACAAGCTGAAGTCGCAGTCTATGTCGTCGGTTGCCGAATTGTTGTGGGTGAAACCACTGTAGAAAATGTTCTGTTCTGTTCTGCCATAGAAGTAGCATTCAGTGTTTCAGCAGACTGTATCAATCACCTTCATGTGACAAATGACTACAGCCAGTATAAGTATTCCCCTCTTTGATCCAGCCACAGTACCGACAGCAAACAGTGGATAGTGTTTTCGAAAGTTCTCTGACTGTTCTGTTAGTTAGTTAGTAAGTAAATTAGTTAGTTAGTTAGTTAGTTGGTTAGTTAGTTAGTTAGTTGGTCTAGTCTGGGTCAGCCAGTCAGTCGTATAGTTAGTTAGTCAGTCACTAACTTAGTCAGTCGGTCACACACTTAGTCAGTCAGTCGGTTGCCTAGTTAGTTGGTCAGTCAGTCACATAGTGGGTTTTTAGTTAGTCACATAGTTGGTCGGTTAGTTAAGTAGACAGTCAGTCAATCACATAGTTGGTTTGTTAGTTAGTAAGTCACAGTTGGTTGGTTAGTTAATTATTCACTCACATAGTTGGTGTGTTAGTCAGTCAGTCAGTCACATGGTTGGTTGGTTGGTTAGTTAATGAGTCAGTCAGTCACATGGTTGGTTGATTGGTTGGTTAGTTAGTTAGTCAGTCAGTCAATCAGTCAGTCAGCCACATGGTTGGTTCAGGAGGATGCTGGTCTATACTGACACAATTAAACAAGTAAATGTTTCCAGGGGTTTCCTCATCTTCAGGTTCTAAACAACACTTCTAACACAGAGAATCCGAACTCACCGCAGTTTCCATTTGTTTTGGATTTGAGCTCTTCCGGTGACACCGTTAACCGGCATGTGATGATAATCAATAGGCAAAAATATCGCAGGCAGCGCCGTGGCGGTGAATACGACGACGAATAAGAGGAAGAAAAAGTAATAGAAGAAAGAGGAAGCCGAAGAAGTAAAGAAACAAAAAAAAGAAGAACAAAGTTTATCATCCGGCTCGGTGGTCATGTGTTTGAATACCATTCCATTTATTTCTTTTTATTGCGTTCGCTTTTAACTCAAGCGTAGTCCATACGCGTGCTACAACTTCCAGTGCATTGGATTGATTTTTGCGTGTGGATTAGCTTTCCCTATTACCATTGTCTCTCGCCATCTTCTTGGGTACTTGTAATTTACATCCCTAAGTCAAGGAGGAGAAGTCAACATTTTAGTCCAACTGACCGGTGTAGGATGCTACCTGGGCTGCAAGTAGACCAAACCTCGAACGGTTGTCCTGAAATGTGTCGGGAAGTAAAGGCGGGCAGTGTGATACTGACCACATCACCCATCGAGTGCTGATTGGTCTATACAAATTATGAGCTAGCCCTGTATACACTACTCGCATCATGCTGGGGGAAACGTGTCCTTTTTCGTACTCTTGAAGGAGAACATGGGGGTTTAAACTTGAACAAAGACATTGTTAAAATGTCGTGGATCGAGGAGAAAAAAACAACATATTGACATTGTGTCAGGTGTAACCATCGAAGACAACTGGCTCATATACTTCACCATGTCGTGGACATAGCACACGTCACACTGGTTGGAAGACATGGTTGCTGGAAGAGGAGGCGGGGGGTCGTGGACATACCACACGTCACACTGGTTTAGACAGAACAGTTTTGGAAGACATGGTTGCTGGAAGAGGAGGCGGGGGTCGTGGACATACCACACGTCACACTGGTTTAGACAGAACAGTTTTGGAAGACATGGTTGCTGGAAGAGGAGGCGGGGGTCGTGGACATACCACACGTCACACTGGTTTAGACAGAAAAGTTTTAGGAGACATGGTTGCTGGAAGAGGAGGCGGGGGGTCGTGGACATGGCACACGTCACACTGGTTTAGACAGAAAAGTTTTGGGAGACATGGTTGCTGGAAGAGGAGGCGGTGGTCGTGGACATACCACACGTCACACTAGTTTAGACAGAAAAGTTTTAGGAGACATGGTTGCTGGAAGAGGAGGCGGGGGGTCGTGGACATACCACACGTCACACTGGTTTAGACAGAAAAGTTTTGGGAGACATGGTTGCTGGAAGAGGAGGCAGGGTTCCATCAGCACTAAGGATAACACAGGACAATGAGATACCATCGGCCTGAAAGGGGGAAGGGGTGAGAGAGAGAGAGAGAGAGAGAGAGAGAGAGAGAGAGAGAGAGAGAGAGAGAGAGAGAGAGAGAGAGAGAGAGAACCTGGTATAACATCAAGTCTTTCCAGTCATCCGCGATGAGGACGACGTTCTGCACAGGAACTGCTGCATGACAAAATGAATGAAGGCAGAGAGGAAGAAAGTTGGCCACCCAAACTAATAAAGTCATGTTATATAATGACAGCGAGTATAATTTGATTAGCATGTTTCCTTTTAATGGCCTGTTTTGAAAGTTATTTGGGCTGATTGCTTTGGCGACATTCATTATGCATGCGTTGATTCTGCTTCAAACAGTTAATGTGATAAGCAATGCCAGTGTATGGTTGTAGAGAAATCGTTATAGAGATGTGTAACCTTGCTGTAACCGTGCAATAACCCCATTTGTCCCAGCCAGTTGTTACATTAGCCTTAATAAAATGTCGTATGTCCTTTGTAAGACGTGGCAATGAACCCCAAGTTTCTAGGCAATTTTAATTTCAGTAATTTGCCAGTGCTTTCTGAACGAGAAGTCAACATGTAATACCAACGTTCTTAACTATTCGGCCACGCTGAACTCTCATCTACTCCCCCCTTATTACTCGTAAATCTGTCTTTTGTCTCATTCAGTCCTAGTTGTGACTCTAACACTCTTTCTAGTAAGCATTCATTGTGTTCTTACAGTGATGTTCACATCACCCACCCAGTACCGGTTGGTCTTACAATAAATATGGGGTGAGCGCCATATTTCCTAAGGGCCTTAATGCGTGCAAAAGAGTCCTTTGCTGTATAGTACTTTAATTGACTGTACTTTACTTTACTGTACTTTAATTTACTGTACATTAATCTACTGTACTTTACTGTACTTACTTTCGATGATGATGTCAGTTACTTTATCATAACCGCCATAACATAAGTCGTTAATAAGGTGTTTATGCTTCCTGGCAGAGTTATGAGTGGGCCCTGGAGGCCATGAAGTATATGTCCAGCATGAAGATGGAGCACAGTACCACCGCTGAGGGCTTGGACAAACTGCTGAAAAGTCTGAGCATTTACCTGTCCGAGCACCCGGCGGTCTCCGAGGAGACCTTCGTGGCCATGCTGGAGGCAGCGCAGAGACTCAACAACGACAGGCTGTTGGAGCAGTGCAAGCTAGCTAAGGCTCGCTGTCAGGTAAGAGAGTTGCTCTGGTGTAGATCTTGTTGTCCTACTCCTAACTCAAACCAGAGCCAGGAGAATCTTAGCTCAGTGCACGAACTCCGTAGCACCGGCGAGAATCCTGAAATACTTTGGGTAGATTTTTAACTCGAAATTTTGCCCAGACAGCGCCGTTTTTCGATTTTCAACTGCCAAGGGATTTTTTACGTGCGCAACAATACACACGGACGTCCGATCTCACTACCCAGAGACCAGAGGAAATTTTGTTACTAGAAGTCCACGTGAAAAAATCCCTGCCCTCACCGGGGCTTGAACCCGGAACCTCAAGCACTTGAGGCGGACACCATACCTCAAGACCACTCAGCCCCCTTTATTTGTATTAAATAAATAAATTGTATTATGGGTTACACCCGTGTGCCGTGATGTTGATCTGTCGACTAAACTAAGATCTTGTTGTCGCCAGGTGGCCTCGTGCCTCAGTCATAATCTGATTCACTAGGGAAGTAAGCTGGGTTCATTAGCCCCAGAAAGTCCCTAGTTCCTTGTCTGTGTGTCCTTGCTGCAGAAATAAACTTCAGTCATTCACCATGCATACGAGACAGACCGTTCACACCCCCCCCCCCCCCGTGTGTGTTAAATTGTAAGAAAAGCAAAGAATAGTTGTAAAAGGCGACTAAGGAGGGTTGGCATGAGACTGATTGCCTTACTTGTGTTCGCTGACTGTGAACTCCAGCGTGAAGTCCTGTATGTCGGATGAAGACATCCAGTTGTCCAATATCAATGTAATGTCATACCGGACCTGAGGTTTGCATGAGTATTCGTTGTCCTATGTCTGGCTTATTGGTGTGCAAACTGGTGGTTCCTCGCCATGCAGGCTTCGGAGGAATCATCGATCCTCTGATGTTAGCCAAGTCCCCGAAGGGACCAGTTGCCCAGGACGCACGGCGTGGACGTGTCAGCAGGTCTTGGCCAGTATAGATCCCGGCCCTGATGCCTTGGAAACACCTCTGCGTCCCACTGATTGCCTTATCCTGTAGACAACTTTAGCTGCAAAGTCCCACAAATCATAAACTAGTCTACAGGGGATTTGCCGTGAATGGGGCCTGTGCTATATTGAGGAAGGAAGAGCAGCGTAAGTGCACGTGACTGTAGTCCTGGACACTGAGTACCAAAACCAAGATTGCCAATTAGTGCCCAGTTTGAATAGTAGTGCTGTCTTATGATGTTCTTCTCGTCGCTTTGAAATTATATTATCAAACCCGTAAGTTTGTTACATGTTATGTGATTACGACATCAGAAAATCGAAGCACTGTTTTTTTATTTCTGAGCTGTAAAATCAAACTGTGTCTTAGTATGTCTTACTTGCTGGTATTTGAACGCTTTGTTGTTTTAGATTATATAACAGTTGGCTGTGGAATTTTTTTTTCAGTATTGATTAGTATTTTTATCGAATATAGGTGTAGTCATGTTCTCATAGCTTATGTAACTGAACACTCACCACCCCACCCCACTTCCGCTGCTAATTAAACATGGGATTATTTGCTCAAGTAGGTCAGATTTTTTTCCCCTTGTAGCGATGGAGACGAGAGAAAATCAGAAATGATTAATTCAGGACTAAAGTTGGGGTTAAAGCAGCGCTAGATTTCATTAGAAAACAAGAAGTGTAATGGTTCGACCATATAACCAACTAACGGCAGACAACCACATCAGGCAGTTATGTGCAGACTACATCATTTAGTCTCAATGGAACCAGAATAAGAAGCCGACCAACGATAGACAGGGGGAATAACAATCCGTGAGAATCTGGATACATGAAGCCCGTAAACGGGCACACTGTTTATGTTTCACCTCGACACTGCAAGGTACAAGAGGAATGAGATGAGATAGAAAATATGTTGTACTTTGATTGGTGTCTTCAGTAGCACTTTGTTGTATGTGTCTCGACTGTTATGTGCATGCGGTTTTTATTTTTCTGTCGGTTTCTGAGTGCTTTTATTATCCTTCAGGAAACACATAAACTGCTGCAGCTAAGGCACGCCACAATGAGGCGAGCACGCATCCAGATGGGAGGGGACCAGGTTGTGAAAGAAGATCCAAGAGAGAAACATCCATCGTATTTAGTGCAAATTCCTCGTGTCATGGGAGCACCGTTGAGCAGACAAAATTCACAGACTGATAGAGCTGACAATAACGACATTTCTCAGAATTCACAAGATAGTCTCAGTTCATGTACGACGCCGTCATCTCTGAAAGGAAACACCACTGAAGCTAAGACACAGAGTGGAGATGATGTGTGCCACAACTCCCCATGGCAACCTCAAGACTCGAGCACACCAACATTCTCAGACTGGCAAGCTACAGATACCGGATCACAAGTTGCTCCAACTGTGGCGTTTAAATCAAATAGACCTGATCACGCATTACGTGTTAGCATTGGTGCTGCTACGTTTTTTCACGCCCAAGCAGAATCAGCTAGTTTATGTAGTACAGACAGTCCAAATCCAAGCCCCACAAAGATCCCATTGTCGGCGTCATTTTCATCACCACTATCATCGTCTTCCACACAGTATGTTCCTACTTCAGTATCCTTGCCGGTATCCCCTACACTCTCCGCCTCAGAGACACCAATTAGAGCCAGGCTGTATCAGCCGCCTTCTTCCATGTCCAGAATATATAATTCTTCCTCAAGGGTCGCCCCTCAGTCTGTGGCCTCAGATCCTGCCAGGCTATCTACCCGACGACCCTTCCAAAATGCGGGCTGCGTTGCCGCAACGGTCGCGACTGCACCAGCACGTCCACACAAGAAGATGCTGAAACGTGCAAGTACCGCCCCAATTCCCATGCTGACCTCGCCTATCCTAGAGGAGGAGGCTGGTTCGTTTGGTCACCCTTCCGTCCATGCAGAAAATGGTGACAGTAGAAGTGAAGGAAATACTGCAAAGGACCAGAGAAGTGCAAAGTCTCTCAGTGTGATCACTAGCAGCACAGAATCGCTGCCCAGGTTAGTTGTGTGTGTGTGTGTGTGTGTGTTTTTTTTTTTTTTATTGTTCTTATATAACTTAACGCTGTTTTATATCATTTAACACTGTATGTCATTATACCCATTAACGCTAACACCTTATATCTATTAAGATGTGTCCTTATATCTAATAACGCTGTCCGTCTCCCATTGTATCCATTAGCGCTGTTTGTCCTTATATCCATTAAGCTATCCGTCAATGTTGACTTATCGTTCAGACAATAATGACAACATTCTTTGGTTACATAAAGAGACCAAATATGCTGCTTCATATTGTAGCAACTGGCAGATTCTCTCTCTCTCTCTCTCTCTCTCTCTCTCTCTCTCTCTCTCTCTCTCTCTCTCCCTCTCACACACACATACGCACGCGCGCGCACAAACACAGAGATCAAAGATATAAAGAGAAGATACTGAACGGTGTTGAATATTCGCAGATAATACAAGAAGTAATAGGCAATTCTCCTAGGAGATCAAGTCTACCCCGAATCACAGTGTGACTTCCGACAGAACCGGTCTACCATTGATACGATATTCTCATTGAAACAAATGCAAGAAAAATGCCGTGAACAGAATCAACCACTGTTTATTGCCTTCATGGACCTCACAAAGGCATTTGATTTGGTCAGACGTGAGGGTCTTATCAATGCACTAAAGAAGATTGGTTGCCCGCCAACTCTTCTGTCCATTGTGGAATCATTCCACGCAGGCATGAAGGGTATAATCAAGTTTGATGGTGCAACTTTAGAAGATTTTGAAATCCAGAGTGGAGTTAAGCTAGATTGTGTACTAGCTTCCACCCTCTTTGGAATATACTTTTCACTTCTACTGAAATATGCCTTTCATGATCAGGATGGTGGTATATACATTCACTCACGCTCAGATGGCGGCCTCTACAATGCTCAGAGATTGAAGGCCAAGACCAAAATTAGGAGGGTACTGATCAGAGAGTTGTTTTGCAGATAATGCTGCAATTACGACACGCTCCTGGGGAATAATTACGTCTACTATCTGCATTCTCCAATGCTTGTTCTGAATTTGGTTTAACAATTAGCAAAAAGAAGACACAGATTATGTCACAAGGTGCACATGAGGTACCATCAATCTTTATTGACGACGCCGAACTAGAGATGGTAGATCATTTTACATATCTAGGATCAGAGAATCATAGCAAATTATGCCTAGATCAGGAAATCAACATCAGGATTGGTAGGGCAGCAGCAACAATAAATAGGTTAAGGAAAAGAGTCTGGGAAAACAGGAAGCCAAAACAAAAGTCCTTGTCTATCAAGCCTGTGTCCTTGGTACTCTTCTTTATGGCAGTGAAGCCTGGTCAACTTACACCAGGAGAAACGTTTAAACAGTTTTCATATGCGGTGTGTGCGAAGAATATTTGGTATTAAGTGGCAAGACAAAATCACAAATACTGAAGTATTGGAAAGATCAGGTTGTGTGACGGTATATTCCATGCTCAGTCTTCGTAGACTTAGATGGATAGGACACGTAAGGAGGATGGATGGGTAAGAGATCTCAGAACTCTCACGGATAAGGTCGAAGTCGTTGTTGTGCGTCTTTTAGTTAGAATGAGACCGTGGTGCCAGGTATATTGGGAAGCATAATTAGCAGCTTGTTATGTCCCATTTTGGCTGTCATTATCCCGTTTTGGCTGTCATTGAGTGTAGTGTTTATTGACTATTCTCGGGCTGCTACTTCTAGTCAATGGATAAATGCTGTTTATACTGGGTTTTGGTTAAAGGTTAACTGACCTTGCTTTGTCGTTAAAGAAATTCGCTTAGATTAGCCACAAGGTCGTCTGCCTCTTGCATACCATCGCATACCTTGCCTGTTGATTATCCTGCTCCGCCAAGTACCAAAAGCATGGCAACAGACAACATTTCCTTTCATCTGGCACGCGTTGTTCGTTTTCCCGCCCTGAGGGAGACAACTGTTGATCGTAGGTTTACAATTTTTACTGGTTGGTCGACCCCGGGTTAATCTACATTAAACCAAAAAAGTATTGTTACAGAACTTGCTACCTTCCCTGGGGATAATTTTTTTTTAAGATCGGGGGGGGGGGGGGGGGTAGACTTGACAAGGTGCATGGGGTTGCCAGACCCTGTCACTGAAAAATCGGAACGTTTCTCCTGGAATCAAAGATCTTTCTCAAAATAATGGTGTAGCAGACACATTCCCCTCACCAGGCATAAGAAGATTCTGCACTCCTCCTAACGACGGCCCCAAATTATGTAGTGCAAAATGCGTCCATTACAAGGCCTCATTAGCTGATATAATAAAAAATACGAAGTGCGAACTAAAATACAGAACTGAGAAAATGGAAATGCGTACCAATAATATTTCAGTTATATGTGAAAATTGTGGCAGAACAGTTGTAAATACTGTCGAAAAAAATGTTCTAAATTCTTGTATCAGTATATCTGCGGGGAAAAAAATTTATAGATATCAGAACGGGCATTGAATGTGTTGTCGATTACTTCTGGTTCAGTGTGTGGTGAACTGCTAGAACGATCATACTACTCATCATCATCATCCTATCATCGTGTAACGGGGGTAACCTGCCAATTGGAGTGGGCGTTATGTCTCTGCACAGATGTGTGTCCTTGGTATTCCTGATCAACTATGTTGATACTCCTGCATTCCGCCGTCTTAGTCCATCCAGCATCATTTCTCTAGACCTGCATGTCTCTCCTATCACTGATCTGTCCAGTGGGCACAATGTTTCCCAGGCTGGCCGCCTGGCTTTGAAGAAAAACGTGTTCAGGCTCGCTTCAACTGTTGGTTTGTTGACGTATTATATACAATTGGGGCCCTTATGTTGTTTCTTTTCTGCTTACGGAAATAGAGCTGCGTGTTTCGCTTCCTGATTTCTGGTGCCCATAGTCTCATTATGTGGCGTTGTTTGTCTGTTACTGAGAGTTGCATATCGTGTTCTACTGACATTCACCTCTTTCGAGGATCACTGTTAGTTAATCTGGCACTCAAAAGAGATTTGCAACTTTTGTCTCATGAACCACATCTCCTTACTTCCAAGTTCTCTCAAATTTGTTCATTTCGCGTTCCATGATTCGCTGTCATACAGCAAAACAAGTTCTATGTTATGGTATGCCAGTACTCTCTTTCAGATATTCAATAATAATGGGGGGGGGGGGGGGGGGGTGTTGCCTTATTTTGATCTCCATAAAAGAAAAATAGTTCTCTTCAAAAAAGACTGCTAGTAGATCTGGAAATTCTAATATACTGCTTTCATAGCAGAAGCTGTTAATAGCAGCTTCATCAAATGGTTACCCAGAGATGAGTCTGGAAAAGTAATTATAGGGAGAGTAATATTCACAATATCACCCCTTATCTGTGTAAAAATCAGTCAAGCGGGTTGTCATAGGGTAATATTGTTTGGACATGAATTTCTTGGTATAAAACTAGTCAAGTGAGTTATCAGAACACAACATTGTTCAACATGTTATGAGTTTGTTCATTTAAAAAACAAAAACAAGTGGATTATCAGTGTACATAATTCTTCAACCTGCAGTTAGTTTCATGATATAAAAAAAAAAATCATGTGGGGAGTCCATCATTATTCAACCTGTAATGAGTTTCTTGGTATAAAACCAAGTGGGTTGGTGGGGTGCATAATTGTTCCACTTTTGATGAGTTTCTGGGTATAATAAAAACCAGTCAGGTGGGTTGTCATGGTACATCATTGTTCAACTTGTTATGAGTTTCTTGGTGTTAGTTACATGAAACATTGTCTGTTTTGCTTACATGAAACATATGTTTTACTTACACCAAACATTGTCTTTTTTTACCTACACCAAACATTGTCTTTGTTACTTACACCAAACATTGTTTCTTTTAACTACATGAAACATTGTCTCTTACATGCACCAAACATTGTCTCTTTTACCTGCACCAAACATTATCTCTTTTACTTGTACCCATGAGTATTTTACTTACACCGGTGTCTATTTTACTTTCACCGCTGTCTATTTTACTTTGACAAAGTAAGTAATCATAATTACCCCAGCAAGGCATTGAAAATTACTGAAAGCAATAAATAAGAGAAGGCAGTTGTTATGGATTAATCATACCTGCAGCATGAGGACCCACTGATGAGAGTCCTGGAAAACATTCTTGGCAAACACGAGATTGGCCAAAGGACACCTTCATTGCCCATGCCCTGCAGAGTCATGGCAGATGATATGAACATCAGAACTCAAGCACCGTGGAGGAGGCATGATTTGAAAGCCTCAGAACCGACCCAAGAACTGCTCACTAGAACAATATTGGCAGCCTTCAATATGAGTGGGGGGGGGGGGGGGGGGGCCTGTGGTTTAGACACTCACTTGCTAGCCTGGTGATCATGGGTTCAAATCTACATCTGAAAAGATACATCTAGGCTCTCAGGTCTACCCAGCCTAAAATAGATACTAGGAAATGTCTTTGGTAGTAAAGGCAGCGGGCAGGACACTGACCATATCAACTACCAAGTTCTAATTGGTCTATTCAAATCTGGGTCTAGCACTATGTACCCATATCACCTTAAGGAGTGTAGAAGGAAATGTTTCATACTTTATTGAAATATGAATACATTAGTACCTTTACAAATTATATTTAATTATCACATTCAGTTTTTTTTGCACACATGGTGGTCCTCTCCAGTACTACAGAATTTGTGCACTCTATGGATCCTCTCTGTTTGCAATGAAAGTAGTTTTACATGCCACAACCACAATAGTTATAATATGAATGTCTGTATTTGTTTGTTTGCTCAGATTATTATTACTGGACTTATGATGATGATGCAATTGTTGTATTGTGTACCTCATCTTTGACAGCATGCCAGAAGAGGAAGAAGAAGAAGCAGACCTTAACATGAGCCCCAGTCGTGACCACCAAGATCTAAGCTCGGGTAGCTCGGTCAAAGACTGGACTCCTGTACCTGTTAACACACACCTGCACCGCTCCGCCAGGGGTACTCCTACAGGTCCCATGGCCGACCTTAATTTGTCGGAGGCAGAAATGAAAAGCAGAAGGTTAGTGTGAATAATATGAAGTGTATATGTTGGTGAAATGTAGGTATGGGTCTGGCTTGGTTAGTGGTTCTCAACCTGCTTCATCTTCAACAACCAGTGAAGAGACCCAATACAAAATGGTACCAGTCTAATTTTGTGTCCATTTGACCTTTCTCGGAGTACAGAATGTCAGACAGATCCTTTGATCACTCCATTGCACCAGTTTATCCAGGTCACGATGATTTATCTATTCTTCCACACTATACACATGATCTCAATGGCCTTATCATGCACCAGTACCCCATCCAGCTATGCAGACCCAGCCAATCTGTCCACTTGCTCATTTCCCACCACACCAGCGTGTCCTGGGAAAAGATCCAGCAGATGCTTCTTGTCTTTAATTTTATTTTTATTGAAGCATGCCACTCTGCACGAAGCATGCATAAAGAAGCAATTTATAATTTGTGGGATCAAACTCTTGCTTTGTTTCTGTTTTGTCTAAGAGCTAAATATCTTTGTGGGGTACTGTCTTGTGATAATCTTGTTACATGGTCAAACCATTTTGTTATTCCAAGGTAACTTTATATGACAGCCAACACACCAACACACACAGAAGAAATGCAGACACACACAGAAGAAATGCAGACACACACAGGCAGCTGCTTAAATTACCTAGACCAGAACAAGTCAAACAACACCAAAACATTTAGGTACAGCTGTCTGTCTGGGGAGTTAGGCCATGATTTCAGTGAGAAAAGATCACATGGAAATTCAGCTGAATCATAGCAGACTCTCTCTCTCTCTCTCTCTCTTTCTCTCTCTCTCTCTTTCTCTCTCTCTCTCTCTCTCTCTCTCTCTCTCTCTCTCTCTCTCCCTCTCTCTCTCTCTCTCTCTCTCTCTCTCTCTCTCTCTCTCCCTCTCCCCCCCCCCCTTGCTTTCCCCTCCCTCCTACATTGATTTTCATTATTTCTTGCTCCTTGTCATGCTTGAAGTGATGTCTGCTTCCATCATAACCTGGAGCATCCCATCTGTTAAGTTAATATACATATTATTTTTAAGAATTTGGAGGAGGCTTATGCATACATCATTAAAAATGAATTGTAGCTGCTATTGCTGCAAGAGAACTTGAAGTGTGTTCTCATTAGCTTTCTCAAAGGGAACCAGCAGATCACTGAAAATTAATGAGCAACCAAACTTTATTTTCAAAGGGTTAAGAATTGGGCGTGCAGGCCAGACTAACATTGTGCCCTTCTTATCTTTCTCCTTACACAGATTATTTCATTCGTACTTCTCTTATTAGTTTAATCCTATACAGCAATAATAATGTATTCATCATAATGAGAAATTTGTACAAAATCATTACACTACGACTAATTATTATTATGTCAATTGTAATAAGACGAAAGGAAACAAATGGTAGGTCAAGATAGAAAACTGGTTTGTATACTAGATTATTTATTTTTAAGCGGACATTAGTCTGTACTGACATAGTGTCCAAACAGTTTGCAATTTTATGTTTAGAAATTGACCATATCTTTGATTCGCTGCAGAAGATTGTTGCACTGTTGAGCATTGCATCAGAAACATCATAGGTTTAATCCATTTACTGTTGCAACAGAAACCACTGTAAGTGATGATTAGTTAGTTGCATATCCGTTACCGGATGTCAGTCAACCCCAGCATTTATTGGCTGTTTGAAATTTATTGGAAAGTTTACATTCAGTAGTTTGCCATTGCTTTCTGAACAACCGACACTCATAACATTTTATGAAAACCAACGCAAGGCGGTCTGCTGCCAAATTGCCTGCAACTGCTTCAAAATTGCATCCATAATCCCTTTGTTACAGAGCCATCAAGTGATGGTTAGTGCCTGAAATCCCTTGGTAATGAGTACTGGTTCCTAATGGGGTGCTAATCTGAAAAGGTTACAGTTAATGATGAATTTTAAACATGAACAATAAGTAGACAATCTGAGAAACATCTAGTGCAGTAGAAATACCATGTCTGAGGAGGATGCAAAGAATAATATGGAGGGACAGAAAAACAAATTAGGAAGTCCTACAAGAAACAAATGAAAATTGCAAATTGATCAGAGAAATTAGATATAGACAGTGAAGATTTTGTGGGCACATTATGAGAAGACATAAACTAGAAAACATGCTACTAGCAAAATTGATGGGAAAAGAGCAAGGGCAAGACAGAGATAAATATACCTGGGTGGCTTGACCACAGGGCATAATCAGGTCAAGAAGCCAAACCTGATCTAAAACTGGTGACCATTTCAGATGGTGAAACCATGGTCGCCCACGTTTCTCAGCTTAACACATGATGATGATGAATGGTGCATATGTCTTATATTTGTATTCTCTTGCTTCACTGATCAGTGTCACTCATTATGTCAGAGATGGTTATATTTGTATTCTCTTGCTTCACAGAACAGTGTCACTCATTATGTCAGAGATGATTCAGACAGAGAGAGATTATGTCCGGGCTCTCCAGTTCATCACGGACCACTATGTGCCTGAACTCCAGCGAGATGATGTTCCTCAGATGCTTCGAGGGAAGAGGACCGTCATCTTTGGGAACCTGGAGAAAATCCACCAGTTTCACAGCCATTATTTCCTCAAACAGCTGGAGTCTTGTCAGAACCAGCCATTTCTTGTGGGCCAGTATTTTCTCCAACATGTAAGTGCCTTCTTTGGTGTGTGCGTGTGTGTGTGTGTCCGTCCGTCCTTGTCCTCCCATGCCTCCCTCCCCTTCTTTCTGTTTCTCTCTCTCTCTCTCTCTCTCTCTCTCTCTCTCTCTCTCTCTCTATATATATATATATATATATATATATATATATATATATATATATATATATATATATATATATATAGAGTTGTTACTTTCTGTGTGGGCATGCAGTATTACCTTCTGTTGTTTTAATCTGTTCCAGAAAGTTTGTTGTGTTTTGCATCTGGTTGTTTTTCCCAACTGACTGCTATCATTCATTTCTAAAACATCCTTTTCTGTTAAGCGTCAAAAGATACTAGCATTCATCAGGAGTTTATTCATTCTGTAAGTTAGGTATAAAATAATATTGAATATTGTTCACAGTTTGAACATAACTGCATCTCAATTGTCAAAGCATGCAGCGGTTTTTTATTTTCAAAGTGTTCTCAGTCTTAAACAGTTCTGATAGTTGCTTCATGCCAGTTTCATTTAGATATTGTTCCCATTTCAAATATTTTCTACTACTGTCTTTAAGAAAATATCAGATATTACCATTTTAGCCATGTACAGAACATGCTTAATATATTGCAGCCAATATTTAACATGACGAAGGCAACAATTTGACCTGATTTGTTAGATACAAGTCCTACACTGTTTCTAGGGTTACTATCACCTTTTTGCTTGATGTAGTTTAGGATAATATATGTTATTCTTGTTTGTTAGCAAACATTGTGTCTATGCCATTTCCAGCTCTAACCTGCTCATGTTTTTGGTTACTTTTCAGGAGACCATGTTTTATCTGTATGCCTTGTACAACAAAAACAAACCCAAGTCTGACTGTCTCATGACAGAATATGGCAAGGAGTTCTTCAGGGTAAGTGTCTGCAGTGTTGTCTCATGTGTAAATGTCTGCAGTGTTATCTCATATGTCAATGTCTGCAGTCTTGTCTCATGTGTCAATGTCTGCAGTCTTGTCTCATGTGTCAATGTCTGCAGTCTTGTCTCATGTGTCAATGTCTGCAGTCTTGTCTCATGTGTCAATGTCTGCAGTCTTGTCTCATGTGTCAATGTCTGCAGTCTTGTCTCATGTGTCAATGTCTGCAGTCTTGTCTCATGTGTCAATGTCTGCAGTCTTGTCTCATGTGTCAATGTCTGCAGTCTTGTCTCATGTGTCAATGTCTGCAGTCTTGTCTCATGTGTCAATGTCTGCAGTCTTGTCTCATGTGTCAATGTCTGCAGTCTTGTCTCATGTGTCAATGTCTGCAGTCTTGTCTCATGTGTCAATGTCTGCAGTCTTGTCTCATGTGTCAATGTCTGCAGTCTTGTCTCATGTGTCAATGTCTGCAGTCTTGTCTCATGTGTCAATGTCTGCAGTCTTGTCTCATGTGTCAATGTCTGCAGTCTTGTCTCATGTGTCAATGTCTGCAGTCTTGTCTCATGTGTCAATGTCTGCAGTCTTGTCTCATGTGTCAATGTCTGCAGTCTTGTCTCATGTGTCAATGTCTGCAGTCTTGTCTCATGTGTCAATGTCTGCAGTCTTGTCTCATGTGTCAATATCTGCAGTGTCATCTCGTGTGTCAATATCTGCAGTGTCGTCTCATGTGGTGCTTACGTGCAGAATGTCCTCATTAATACAGTCTGTGTAGTATGTCAGGGTGAATAACCCAATGTAGAATGTTCAGTATGTAGAATCAAAACAATGGCCTGCTTATTCTGAATCTTAGGAACTCACTTGGTAAACTGAGGAAGAAAAAAATTTGAGAATTATTAATGAGACATGATGATCAGACAGACAGAGGAGACAGAACTGCTCTACAGATGAACCAAAACTGTGCATTGCAATATAGACACATAATTAACACTCCTAGCCCTAATAGCTCCTAGTATCATCTCTCAGAGCTGTGACAATTATTAAGCATTAAGTTACTCTTGTATGCCAGAAAACTGGCTGTATATCTACTTTAAGCATATTCTTAAACCTGGAAATTAATAGCTAATGGATGATAAAAACAGAATGTTTACAGCAGACCGCTTAGCACTGGCTTTTTATGAAAATGGTAAGAGTGCTGATCGTTCAGAAAGCAGTGGCAAACTACTAAACATAAACTTAACAAGAAATCACAAACAGCCAAAAAAAATGCTAGGGTTGACTGTGACGTCCTGTACAGACTTTTTACAGCAAACTGCTAAAGAAATTAGTAGCAAGAATGAACTCACCCACCTATAAAACATGCAGGTCCTGAATAATACTTTGAGCAGCTACAGATCAGGCTCAAAGAGATTCAGTGATATGAGTACGAAGGTAACTGATAAGGCCAAAATGAACTCAGAATAGTTTTGGGCAATGTGAACAATTGATGGTAGTCACACTAAAGGGAGGATGAGCCGCATTGAGTTTTCTAGCTTCTGTTGATTTGCCAGTGTGATGTCTGCTGCCTCACAAGTCACTGCAACTTGATGAATAAGTGCACACCATCTGGACTGGTCTTGGGCAGCAGCCTCCCATGCGTATATGTTGATGCCAAAGGACTTAGAAAAGTGTCTGTGAGGTTTTTTTGTGGGTTTATAGAGAATTACAGAAGTTCCAATGAGTGAAGTTCTATAAAGTATATCTCTCTATAAAAGATACAGGTTAGTAACAGCAAGTGTTGTCTAGAGGTATTGATATTTATTCTCGCATAACCCTTGTAGAGAAACCATTCAGAATTTTGGCTCATCGAGTACCCCCACTGTGAGAAATTAGACACAAGTTAAGTTCTACACAGAATTATTTATAGATGATTTCTCTTCTAGGCCATATATAGATATAGAGATCTTGGCAGTTAGCCACAGTAACCAATGAAAGCAGTTCTCTCATCTTCCAGCTGACTGTGCTCTGATCGCCAACCTCATTTTTGATCTCATTACATCTTTCAAGTGACACAAGACACTTGGACAAATGATCACATTGACAATTGTACCATTGTAGTGAACATAAACAACAACTGTATTCTACACTGGTTGAACATGAGAAGATCTTGACCACAGTTGGACAAACATTCACAAAGAATGATCACACCAACAGGTTAGACAAGTCATACATCATGGAAGATACTTGACAACAACCACACAGACTTTCACAATCTCTGTAACCAACAGCAACAGTAGAGTAACAGTCACCATGAAGATGCTTGACACCAGTTGGACATTTCTTTCTCAACAATGTACAAGACAATCACAGAGACATGTATCTCAAAAACTGTTCTCTTACTACTAATCATTTATTAATGTTTCTGGACCAGGTGAAGACTCAGGCTTCATATAGTCAATCATCACACTTCAAATTCTTAGTTAATATGTAATATATTGACATAATTATGAACCTAAATACAACACCCAAATCCCACCGAGACATTAATCTAAATAACCCTCCTCCTTCACTTCTCTACTCCATAAGTTATCCTACACCACACTTTAGACTTAAATCCTTTCTTCGACTGTTACTGAGGGAAACACAAGATAAGCCATAAATTGGGGCAAGCATAGGGACGTTCTGCTCCACTGGTCTGTTTTATCCTTTTATCACCTATGATGGTGTTGGACAGCTCAGGTTACAGTTCTCCCCATGATGGTTTTCCAATTCAGGCTATTCCCTGCTGTCACAATCTTGAAAGACATTTTAAAGCTCTATCTTTTCACTGGTGAGTTCATGAAGTTGACACTTAGGACTGTTCTTTTCCTTTTCCAGTAGAGGAAGATCTAAAAAGAAACAATATGTCCTAGCATTCTTCTTTCTGTCTATCTCACCTAAGTTTGACTGTTCATGAAGTTGACACCCAAGACTGTTCTTTTGCTTTTCCAGTGGAGGAAGATCTAAAAAGAAACAATATGTCCCAGCTGTCTTTCTTCACAGTCTATCACTCCTAAGATTTCTGATGGAACTGAATCACCACACCGACTTAACACCAATCCATTTTGTGAATTTGCTCTATTTATTAACTTCTGCTCCTTCAGCTTTCAGCTATTATTAATATTAAGCTGTGATAGGGTCAGCTCCAAGTGCACCTTTAATGTCCACTCTTAGCCAGTAGTGACATGCTGAAGACCAGGTGATCTCTCCTCTTAAGGTTTCTTCTTGAAGTTATCTTGAAGATATAGCCTGGAGCTTTTACAAAATTGGAGAGTATCCCTGTCTTAGGCTTTTAAGAAAGACTTTTCTTCAGTGCCATCTGTATAGGCCAGAATTAGTGGATTCAGGCTGAATCTTTGCAACCTGTTGTTCATTTTGGTCTTTTTGGAGTCTGACTTTTCAGCTGGAGTTGAAGACTAGAGCTCAGGACTTCCCCTAGAGTTGTCCTGGTAATTGAAAAGGGCCTCCTCCATCTTCCTCATTCTCTGTTAATAAACAAAGGCACAACATGTGTTTTACATCTATTGAACCATTGTCACAGTTATACAGTACTATCACAGATTCAGAGAGGAATGGGAGGGGGAAAAGGAGTGTGATATTCGAACACCCGCCTCTCACTGATGATGAAGTGCAATTTTATTTGGGGGTTTGGGGTGATATCCTTTCCCCAGGTTCATCCCCAAAACCGTGAAGTCATAGGCACATACTCCTAATCAGAGGCAGCTTCACACAATTATCTTGTAAATTCTCACAATGAGTAGATCACAGGGACCGGTGTACCATGAGAACAGACAGTGTGATTAAGCACCAAGAAGTAGGCATTGTATGGCAGAAATCATGCACTAGAAATGCTTTCACATGTGGAATACACATAATGAAAGAAAACATGAATTTTCCCTGACAAATAGCATGAGCCTTCCCATGTATTCAGCTGACTAGACACTGTAGATTAATTTCCACAGTGCAATGCAGTCCTGCAAACATGGATATAATAAGTGTCTTTACTTTTACAAATATGAGAAGTTAATTATATAATTACCATCTCATTCACTCAAACATTCTCAGCCATTATAAGGGAGAAATTACATGCAGTATATAGCATCACACATTCTGAAACATAACTGCCAAAGGTAACTCTCAAGAGCGATGTACAGTTTGGTTAAGAATGGTCATGATAGGCACTCAACGAATGTTCAGAGCGCACATAGGTTTTGCAATATGCATTGAGCGTGGTTTACAGTCATAAGCATATGCAAATCATCAAATCAGACAGACAATAGACATGGTAAGAATGTTTCACTGCGGTAGACATGACAGGTTTTGAGCGGCAGTTTTAGAGTCACTGTACCGAAGTCCTGTCTTCTTTTTACATTTTCTCAAGAAAATACTCGGCCATTCGTCTCTCTCTCACTTCATCAGGTTTACACATAACATATTAAATGATTTAGGTACCTGGAGTGCAGATGACCACCTCCTAAAGAATGCTTTTGGGCAAATTTTACCACTGCATCTTGAACACGTCCTTACGGGATGGAATCAAGGCTTCGACTGGCGGGCTAATTATGTATTAAGGAGCGTTACCAGCCCAAGGGTTACCCAATCAAATTGAGTCCCCACCATTCATCTACCCTCTCTCGATCTAGAATCTACGATTCTATTTTTAGTTAGGGTATCACGACGGCTTACGTGGTTAACTACTGAGTATTGAGAAATGTAAATGGACTGGGGATGCGAACGTCTGAAGACATCATGCCACAGTGTCCTTATAGCATTTTTTTTCTGACTGCCTCGAGATCCTTCCCCATGCTGTAGTTTACCATAAAACCTTCTCTTTAGAAAAAAATGGTCTGCTATGCGAGCTAGGTCTCCATCTGGTATTTCTTCGGTGTTGTGTGAATGCTTGGCAGTTTGCCCTGTCAAGAATTTTTGTGTTAAGAATCATGTCCTGCCATTTAATTCCAGCAGTTTTCTGAGACAAGCTATTTGGCACTGGTACGCTGTCCATGTTTCACATATATAGAACAGTTTGGTAGAACTGCTCGAGAAGGAATGGTGTGAATGTATGGTTAACAAACTGGATTACTGCAACCTTAATGGAGAGAGTGGTTGCCTTTTGATTGAGAAATGGATCATCACAGTTTCTTCAAATATGCTCAAGTCTGTCTCTAAGGATCACTCCTCCCACCTGTTCCATTCAGTATTTGTACAACAATAGTGGCTTGCATACAACCAAATGATCTGGAAGAACACTAATAGTCACAACAGTATATTGGTATATTAAACTGAATCAGATAAGCGTGAAATGTTTTATGGAATTAAAGGCACAAGAGCAGTTTCAACTTGGTATCCAAATATTGGCTGGCAGGAAAATCAGAATAAAGCTGAGTTTTTATGGTGTTATTTTAAAAACTCATTCACAAAATGAATCTTCTCATAATCACTCTAACTGGACAAAATATTAAGAGAACAGACAGAGGGAGATGTTTGGACCAGTTCTCTCCATCAATATCGAGGTGATGTACGCACTTTGCTGTGTAGTCATTAACGTCAATAACAACAACATCCAGGTGAATCACTTATGGTATCAAGATGTAATTATTAATTATGTAACTATCACACATTTGATTTAAAAACAACAACAAAAGTGCAATAAACAAATTTGATGCAACAATATAGAGAATCCTCTTAAAAACATCAGATGCATATTAAAATAATCAATATATTGTGAATTCTTGAAATAATATACAGTTCAAGTGACATGATTAGATATAACTGTCAATGAATGGGTTATGTGAGACATACACTTTGTGCTAATTTGCTGGGAAAACTATGACATTACTTTCTTCCTCTTATAGTCTATACCATGTGGTGTTGATTATCTCATTTGTCCACAGTCTCATATTTTGCAATTTATCATTCTGAGGCAGAATTTTCTCCATACCATCATGTCAAATTGTCTGTTGTCTTCCCTCTAGTTGTTTCTGTCTCTTCTTCTCCAGTTTTCTGTTGTCACAGGGAATCTCAGTTTATACCTTCTCATGACAACTGATCACAAACATCAGAAAAAGGCAGTCATAATTTTTGGCCACGTTATGAGACGACAAAAACTGGAACATGTGATAACCGGAAAGATTTGCAGAAAGAGAGATAGAGGAAGACAACGTGAGAAGATTCATGACAGTCTTGTGTCATGGCATGGAAGGGAGTCAACACACAAATTGATCCATGATGTCGGAGATCTAACTTGTGGAGAGGCATGATCGCCTACGCCAGCCAGCAAGGCACTTAATATTGACCTTCCAATGATGTATCTAAACAGCGTTCTCTTCAGTAGTTCATTCTTTCATTTCATTTTCACTATTAAAAAGCATATCAATGTATTTGAGTATTAGTTTCAGCTGATTCCATTTCTGTTGTTGGAAATTGTCTTCTTGAAATGTGTGCACTGAATGTATTGAACATGTTTCTAGGAAAAACAGCTGGAGCTTGGAGACAAGATGGACTTGTCCAGCTATTTGCTGAAGCCAGTCCAGCGTATGGGCAAGTATGCTCTTCTGCTGAAGCAGCTTCTCAAGGAGTGCTCAGAGACAGAAGTAGAGTATCCAGAGTTAAAAGTAAGCTTTGTGTAGTTCTCAGTTGGTCAGTCATGATTGCATGTTTGGTTGGTTTCTTTCTTTGCTGATCGTTACAGCATTGGGGTTATTCTTTGTGTTTGATTAACATATTAGGCTATTCCTTGTCTGGTTAACATATTAGGTTATTATTTGTGTCTGGTGTCTGGTTAACAAATTAGGTTATTATTTGTGTCTGCTTAACATATTAGGTTATTGTTTGTGTCTGGTGTCTTGTTAACATGTTAGGTTATTCTTTGGTTATAGTTACCATATTAGGTTATTCTTTAGTACTGGTTACCATATTAGGTTACTCTTTAGTACTGGTTACCATATTAGGTTATTCTTTGGTTATAATTACCATATTAGGTTATGCTTTGGTTATAGTTACCATATTAGGTTATTCTTTGGTTATAGTTACCATATTAGGTTATTTTTTAGTACTGGTTACCATATTAGGTTATTCTTTAATATAGGTTAATATATTTGGTTATTCTTTGGTCTGATTACCATATTAGGTTAATCTTTGGTAACGATTACATATTAAATTATAGTTAGAAATTCTAGTTTTTAATTTTGTTTAAAGTAAAGTTGAAAGTACCCTTCCACCCACCTTGAGATATACCTGGTATATGATGCTAGCCTTACATGTGTATAGACCAATCAGCCTTCCATGAGTGAAGTGATCAGTACCATGCCAGGCATGATAGGGATTTGACCTCATGACCGCTGGACCAGCCAGCAGGCAAGCAAAACTACCAACTGCAGAGTTACTGCAGGCTGGGCTGCCTGTTAGTGCTACTATTATTGAAATTGTTTACAGATACTATAGAATTCCTCCGGTTTTCTTGAAATTTAAAGATTGAGCACAACCCACTACTGGCAATGCTGATTGTATTCCTGTACGAACCTAAGGCCTTGTCCACATCAGATTGGAAGCACTAGACTCAAGTTTCGCTCTCATTTGAGCTCGTCAGTCAGGCAAATTTTGAGCTGTAGCCTACTTGGGTGACGTTGTAATATTCTAGTGTGATAATTTGGTCACATATGCTGCGTGGTCTAGTGGTTACACACCCACTTCACACGCCGGTGATCCAGACAGAATGCTAGAATGCTCTTTGCAGAAACTTCTTACTGGGAAAAAAATAAGATTATAATAATGCTACAGAAAACAGTGTTTAATGGTTTCAGAGCCCAGCAACTGACCATTCACTTAATTTTGTCTAATTCTTTAGGCGGCAGAAGAAATGGTCAAGTTCCAACTCCGCCATGGAAATGACCTCTTGGCCATGGACTCTCTTAGAGATTGTGATGTAAGTACATCATTTCTTCTGTGGATTAGAGATTGTGATGTAAGTACATCATTTCTTCTGTGGATTAGAGATTGTGATGTAAGTACATCATTTCTTCTGTGGATTAGAGATTGTGATGTAAGTACATCATTTCTTCTGTGGATTAGAGATTGTGATGTAAGTACATCATTTCATCTGTGGATTAGAGATTGTGACGTAAGTACATCATTTCATCTGTGGATTAGAGATTGTGATGTAAGTACATCATTTCATCTGTGGATTAGAGATTGTGATGTAAGTACATCATTTCTTCTGTGGATTAGAGATTGTGATGTAAGTACATCATTTCATCTGTGGATTAGAGATTGTGATGTAAGTACATCATTTCTTCTGTGGATTAGAGATTGTGATGTAAGTACATCATTTCATCTGTGGATTCAATCTCACCATTTTTGTTTTGTGTATTTGCTCGCTTTGAACTCAAACATAGTCCATACACCTGTGACTAGTTCTGAAGTACTGGACTGATTTTTGTGTGTGGATTAGCTTTTCCCTATTACCAGATGTCCCTCACCATCAGGCGAACCCCCTCTGACTTCAGAGTACTTGTAATTTATGTCCCCAGTTTAAGGATAAGTCAACATTTTAGTCCAACTGTCTAATGTAAGGGTTGAACACGCTACCTCGGCATCAGCACACCGGATGTGTAAGAGTGAGCGCTGTTATCCATTCAGCCATGCTGACCTAAAAAAAATATAATGCGAAGAGTTGCTTAGCTTACGTCTAGTGGTTTAGCTACCGTCTAGTTAATAGTAGACTAGCTCACATCTAGTGGTTTAGCTACCGTCTAGTTAATAGTAGACTAGCTTACATCTAGTGATTTAGCTACCATCTAGTTAATAATAGATGAACTCACATCTAGTGCATAGTGACATATAGGGTAGTTTGGGTCCTGCAGAGGTACAGCTAAAGCTCACGCGGTCTACTATACTTGACATGTTAGAAATCGTGTTTCAAAACAGTCTGAAAACTGCATTTGTGTGTGCATTAGTTGTGTGTTGGCAGGATCTGTTTTCATTATAAAGTGAAAATATTTTCAGGAATGTAGAAGATATCAATGGAATCAGCATTGGTGGACGAAACATCAATAACATTAGATATACAGATGATACGGTCTTGATTGCAGACAATGCACAAGATCTACAACAATTAGTAGATGCAGTTGTTGTATACAGTGAGCAGCTGGGGTTGGAATTAAATTGTAAGAAGACACAAGTTATGGTCGTCACTAGGAAGAATGAAGTACCACAATGTAATATACAAGTAAATGGGAATATTCTTCAACAAGTGAATTGGTACAATTATCTTGGAACAGTCATAACATCTGATGGGAGATGCCTTGAAGAGATTAGAACAAGAATCACCATGGCAAAAGTAGCCTTTAGCAAGATGAAAAACATTCTGGCCAATAAAAAGATGTCAATTGAAATGAGAAAAAGAGTGTTGAGGGGATACATAGAGCCTGTTCTTTTGTATGGATGTGAAGCTTGGTCAATGTGCAGTCAAGCTGAAAAACATCTGATGGTTGCAGAAATGTGGTTTCTGAGGAAAATGCAAAGAATACCATGGACAGACAGAAAAACCAATGACCAAGTACTACAGGAGACAAATGAAAATTGTAAATTTATTAGAGAAATTAGACGTAGACAGTCAAATTTTTTGGACATGTTACGAGAAGAAATGGATTGGAGTGACAACTGGCAAGATCGAAGGGAACAGACCAAGAGGAAGACCGAGAGGAAAATACCTGGATGCCTTGGCCACATGGCATGGACGAGACAGGAACACTGAGCTGATCCACGACGCTGGTGATCAAGTGAAATGGAGAGTCATGACCACCCACGCTTTCCGGCATGGCACATGATTGATTGGTTGATTGATCTTTATGAATCATGGTACACTAGAAAGTTCAGAAATTCCCTGTGTACTGTTATTATTATTTTATTCAGTGGTTGCATATATGTGTTTTACACACATGGGGGGCTCTATGACGAAGTGGTCGAGCTGCCTGTCTTACTTTACAAAGATCCTTGGTTCATTTTCAGACTCCATCATTTGATTTTTGAGAGCAATTTGTTTGAAACTTCTGGTGGTTGTCTCTGAATCGACTGTGTGTGTACTTACTGTGACGCTTTCAGCAGGGCAGGTCACTGCACGAAGAGACAGAGCCATAAGGGTTGTCACCTGCTGCAATTAAGTCAATCCTCTTGTCTTGAAATTCTTTAAAATATGTTTCCCACAAGCAAGTTAAGGGAGCCTGTCACTTTTAATGTACTCATCAGTTACATAAATCTGTTTTAGAGAAGGAAATTCTGAAAGTTAGTCAATAATCTGTTCATAAATTAAATTTATTTGTATATAAATCATATCAGGTCAATCTACAAGAACAAGGACGACTGTTGCGCCAGGAGGAGTTCCTTGTCTTCCAAGGCCGCAAGAAATCCATGAGACGAATTTTCCTTTTTGAAGATCTCATTTTGTTCAGCAAGACTCGAAGAGGTCGGCAAGGGCAGCATGATATCTACATTTACAAGACCAGCTTTAAGGTAGGCTCACATCAGTGGATTGTACAAATTGTCTAGGGTCAAATCAGTTGATTTTACAGCTTGTCACATTTCATTCACAACTGAGATGATATCTACATATACAAGAGCAGTTTTAAGGTAGATCAGTGGATTTTCTCAATTGATTTCACAAATTGACTAGGGTCACATCAGTTGATTTCACAACTTGTC
This sequence comes from Cepaea hortensis, assembly GCA_963921405.1. Classification (NCBI taxonomy): domain Eukaryota; kingdom Metazoa; phylum Mollusca; class Gastropoda; order Stylommatophora; family Helicidae; genus Cepaea; species Cepaea hortensis. Next base: position 73,374,228 of record OY992889.1, read on the forward strand.
ACATTTCATTCACAACTGAGATGATATCTACATATACAAGAGCAGTTTTAAGGTAGATCAGTGGATTTTCTCAATTGATTTCACAAATTGACTAGGGTCACATCAGTTGATTTCACAACTTGTCACATTTCATCTATTGCTCAGAAATGACTGCTTACAGTCGCCTAGTATGTTTGTGTTTCTTTATTGTCAACATATGGTAAGTCCTTTGCAGAACGTCGCTGTCATGACTGTATGTGACAAGCCTCTTGATCTCTGGCCATTTCTCTGCCTCATGCACCCTCATGCCTAAGGTGTGTGCATTGTTCCATGTCCATCCTCGTGCTGGCTATCCCTGTCTCTTCTTCCAGGAACCATGACTTCTGTCCCTGTTCTCTCCAAGTCCCTGTGACCTTTCATATGGCCAAAGTATTTTATCTTCTTAAGACATGATACTATTTATGAGCTGACTTTCTTCCATATTCAGGTCTTGTAGAATTTCAGTATTTTTCTTCTTCTTGGTCCATGATATTGTAAGAATGTTTCAGTAGCAATTAAGCTAATTAATCCAGATTTTCTTCTTTAGTGATTGTGGATTGGTCTGTGACAGACATCACATGTTGCTCCAAGAAAGACGCATGTTTTCACAAATATTACTTGAACTTGTTGTTCTCAGTATTGTTTAGTCTCCACGTTGCCACGGCCAGCCTGCATCTAACTTCTTGTGAAAATCCCCTATTGTTGTTGAGTATGGAGCCAAGATATTCCAGATCTGTGACATTTTCATTTTCTTCATTGCTGATTGTGATCTGTAGTTGATATGTAGTTTTGTCTAAATTGCCAGAAATTCTGGTTTTCCAGGGCAGTCCAGAATTTTAATGAAATAATTCACTGTCCGAGAAATCCTTTCGGGGGTGCCCTTTTGTCCCAGTTTTTTCATTTCCTTTCACATAAAAAATCAATTCAATCCACCTGTTTCTCAAATTTCAGTTGGTATAATTGTTTAATTTATGAGTAGGAACAGAATTTGTCAAGCTAAAGCTGCATTTCAGAAAATGAACCCAATCTAAAATAGGTACCAGACAATTTTCTGGGAAGCAAAGGTTTCTGGCTTATTGAAACTCATCACCAATTGAGTGTTGATTGTTCTATAAGAAATATGAGGCAAGCACCATGTACTTAATACTTATCAGGGAATAAACATCTAAGTCTTTTTGTTTTTTTACAAGCTGCATGTCTTGGTATTGGGAGTCTCTGTGGCGAAGTGGTCAAGCGTTTGACTCGTGCTCCAAAGGCTGTGGGTTCGATTCCGGGCCGCGTCCTTCGGTTTACGAGTTAAATGTTCCGGAGACTCCTGTGGGTCGTCGCCAAAGCTATGGAGTTCATGCTTTGTGCAACGCTTTCTGTGCTGCGGAAAGAGACCGAGCCAAATGGGATAAAACCTGGTGCAATGAAGTCGACCCTGTCAACTTTTAAGCGACTTTTTTTGTCTTGGTATGAGTTTTACATTGTCTTTTGCTTTCAAGGTCACTGCATGTAGGGTGACCAGCATATATACATGTTCACAGCATGTGGGGTGACATGAGGAGTACATGTGCAAGCTCATTTGGGGTGAATTGATGCACACACAAACAAGTTTGTGTTGAGTGAGGTGATGAGTGCACAGAAATGGTTATGATATGTGGAGTGAGGTGATGACTTCATAAAGATTATGACACGTGGGATGTGCTGATGATTACCTGAAGATCATGGCTTGTGGTGTGAGGTGACCAGTACATGTTCATGGTCGTGGTGTGGGGTGACAAGTACATATACATGGTGTGAGGTGACAAGTACATATACATGGTGTGGGGTGACAAATACATATACATGGTTTGAGGTGTGAGGTGACAAGTACATATACATGGTGTGAGGTGACAAGTACATATACATGGTGTGAGGTGACAATGTCATATACATGGTGTGAGGTGACAAGTACATATACATGGTCTGAGGTGTGAGGTGACAAGTACATATACATGGTCATGGTGTGAGGTGACAAGTACATATACATGGTGTGAGATGACAAGTATATATACATGGTCATGGCATGGTGTGAGGTGACCAGTACATATATATGGTCATGGTGTGTGAGGTGACCAGTACATATACATGGTCGTGGTGTGAGGTGACAAGTACATATACATGGTGTGTGGTGTGAGGTGACAAGTACATATACATGGTCGTGGTGTGAGGTGACAAGTACGTATACATGGTCATGGCATGTGGTGTGAGGTGACAAGTACATATACATGGTCATGGCATATGGTATGAGGTGACAAGTACATATACATGGTCATGGTGTGTGGTGTGAGGTGACAAGTACATATACATGGTCATGGCATATGGTATGAGGTGACAAGTACATATACATGGTCATGGTGTGTGGTGTGAGGTGACAAGTACATATACATGGTCATGGCATATGGTATGAGGTGACAAGTACATATACATGGTCATGGTGTGTGGTGTGGGGTGACAAGTACATATACATGGTGTGTGGTGTGGGGTTACAAGTACATATACATGGTCGTGGTGTGTGGTGTGAGGTGACAAGTACATATACATGGTGTGTGGTGTGAGGTGACAAGTACATATACATGGTCATGGTGTGAGGTGACAAGTACATATACATGGTCATGGCATGTGGTGTGAGGTGACAAGTACATATACATGGTCATGGTATGAGGTGACAAGTACATATACATGGTCATGGCATGTGGTGTGAGGTGACAAGTACATATACATGGTGTGAGGTGACAAGTACATATACATGGTCATGGCATATGGTATGAGGTGACAAGTACATATACATGGTCATGGTGTGTGGTGTGAGGTGACAAGTACATATACATAGTGTGAGGTGACAAGTACATATACATGGTCATGGTGTGAGGTGACAAGTACATATACATAGTGTGAGGTGACAAGCACATATACATGGTGTGAGGTGACCAAGTACATATACATGGTGTGAGGTGACAAGTACATATACATGGTCATGGTGTGAGGTGACAAGTACATATACATGGTCATGGTGTGAGGTGACAAGTACATATGCATGGTCATGGTGTGAGGTGACAAGTACATATACATAGTGTGAGGTGACAAGTACATATACATGGTGTGAGGTGACCAAGTACATATACATGGTGTGAGGTGACAAGTACATATACATGGTCATGGTGTGAGGTGACAAGTACATATACATAGTGTGAGGTGAAAAGTACATATACATGGTGTGAGGTGACCAAGTACATATACATGGTGTGAGGTGACAAGTACATATACATGATGTGTGGTGTGAGGTGACAAGTACATATACATGGTCATGGCATGTGGTGTAAGGTGATCAGTACATATATCTGGTCATGGTGTGTGGTGTGAGGTGACCATATAAGGTTACTGCATATGAGGCAACCTACACAAATGCAAGTTTGCAGAATTGTGGGACTTGATGACCTGCACCCAAAGTATTTTAGGATCCTCGCCGGTGCTACAGAGTTCGTGCACTGGGCTGAGTTTCTCCTGACTCAGGTTTGAGTTAGGACGAGAATGGAGCACTTATGGGTTGCATCCGTGTGCCGTGATGTTGATCCATCAACTAACTAAACTAAACAGAGAAGTCTGTTATTTCTCATTTGATGAGGCTAGTTCTGTTTCATAAAGTATCATGAGGTTAGAAAAAAAACCTCAGCTTGACATTCCAATGTTTTGTCAACTTTTTAAGGTTTTTTTTTTTATGTTGCATATCTGTTACAGGACGTTGCAGTCAACACCAGCATTTTTCATCTGCTGTTGATGTACAAGGCAAGATTTTACGTTCAGTAGTTTGCCATTGCTTTCTGAGCGACTGGCTCACATACTCCTGTAAGTTACCAGCGCGGTGCGAACTGCTGCCGCTTCTCGCAGCTGCTGTTTTCCCTACATGGATATATGGGATTACTAACAATGTCGTTAATGGCAAGAGTACTTACATGTATTTGCCACAGCACATTCACAGTCTTGTTTCAGTATCCATTCACATTAGTGTTTGTCAATATCCATTCAATTATTGTTTGTCAATATCCATTCACATTATTTTTTGTCAATATCTATTCAATTATTGTTTGTGAATATCCGTTTAGATTATTGTTTGTCAATATCCATTCAATTATTGTTTGTCAATATCCATTCAATTATTGTTTGTCAATATCCATTCACATTATTGTTTGTCAATATCCATTAGCATTATTGTTTGTCAATATCCATTCACAGACAGCTGACATAGGTCTTACAGAAAATTATGGAGAAAGTGGATATAAGTTTGAAATATGGTTCCGCCGGAGATCAGTAGGAGAAAATTATGTTCTACAAGCTCCAAGTTCAGAGGTTAAAAAAGCCTGGGTCAAGGACATTTCGAGATTGTTATGGAGACAGGCAATTCGTAATAGAGGTTAGTAGTTCATCTCGTTGTTCATTCATTCGTAATAGAGGTTGGTAGTTCATCTCATTTATATTTCGTTGTTCATTCATTCATAATAGAGGTTGGTAGTTCATCTTGTTTTTATCTTGTTGTTCATTCATTCGTAATAGAGGTTGGTAGTTCATCTCGTTTATATCTCATTGTTCATTCTCAATAATACCACATCAGTTGTCTTTTGACGATCACATGTTGCAAATAGTTAACCCGTGAACATCACATGTTGTGTAAAGCTAACCAGTGAGCATCACATGTTGTATGAAGTTACCCAGTAGTGAACACCACATGTTGTATGAAATTAACCAGTGAACATCTCATATTGTGTTAGCAGTTAAAAGTTAGTTGCATGTCCTATTATTTTACTGACTATTTATGATTTACTAGGCAAATTATGTTCGGTAGTTTGCCAATGCTTTCTGAATGGCAGATGCCTCATACCATTGACATCAGTGCAAAACGGTCTGCTTCCAATTCACCCAATGCTTATTTCAAACCATCTGCTCGGGATGTTGTTGAATTGTGAAATGTTTCTCTAACCCCTAGCCATAGATGCCAATGAGTTGCCAGTGAACATCACATGTTGCATAATTACTAGTAAACATCACATTTGAAATTACCATGAACATTACATGTGACATGGCGTTTTCAGTGAACATCGCATTACATGGAGTTCACCTTTCAACATCACATGTTGTATTGAGTTCACCTTTGAAAATAACATGTTGCATAGAGTTAACCAGTGAATTTCATGTTGCTAGAAGCTACCAGTGCACACTAAACAGCAGATGGAAGATGCACTGAAAGGTGAAGCGTTGAGTAGCTCAAACCAGAGTTGCTTACCACAAGATGGTTTCATATAACATGTCTGCCAATGAATGTGAGAGGTTTTTGGTAACATACTTTTGCCAATGAATGTGAGAGTGTCTAGAGATGTAAAACATTAATTCTGTTGTTTGGAAGTTAATCACAGACAATCAATAGTTTAGGAACAAATTACTTAGAGGATGCAGCAGTATTGTTCCTTTCACAAATGTTGAGAATAACTTTTATCTACTACCTAATGTAATTTACGGTGTAGGATAGGGGGTCTTGAAGCTGAGGAATTAAGGCTGCCTGGCAGTGCAGTCGCCGCAAACTGCAAGTTAGGGTATTCTTTTTGCCCTCTAAAGAAAAGTAGCCACTCCTTACCGAGGATTTGAACCCAGGTCTCTTGAAGGAGAACCCAGCATTCTAGCTACTGGACCACTTGGGCAGGTTGTGAGAACATCACATTTTCAGAAAGTAGGGAGATGGAAGAAACCCTAGAGAGATGTTTGAAAGCCTGGCTTCATGGCATGGAGAAATAAGTCTTTTTGTCTCCAATCATTTTTACTAAATATAGAGCACAGATACCATAATTGGGAACTTAGAGACATTTTTGGTAACATTTTTTAAACCTGCCTTTGAAATTCACAGAATCTAGAATAAATGAGCTGGCAACCATGGGTATTGGAAACAAGCCATGCCTGGACATCAAGCCCAGTGAGGACAACATCCAGGACCGATCTGTGAACGTGGCACTTGCCAACAGGGGAGGTAAGCATTTGCCAGTTCCTCCCCCCCCCCCCCCATATCTTGTCATCCAGGTCATGTCCCTGGTGTTATGGTACACATAAAGTGCACATCTGTGTTGTGATCTCTCTCTCACGTGCGCGCATTACGCACGTACGCACACACACATTCATATACTTGTCATATCTCTTATTTGGCACATCAGTATTTAGGCAAATCTCTTGCTTTTCAAATCTCTTACTTGGCATATTTCTTAACTTGGCACATTTGTTACTTGACCTTCAGTTTTCAGTAAATTTAAGGCAATGCTAACCTTAAAAAATTTAATTCCATAATACTTAATTGCTATGTTCTTTTATGGGATAGGGTTTGATATTAAAGACTGCTGATCGATAAAATATTGTCAAATTGACTTTGCACTTAACGATTGCTATGGAAACCAAGATAAACAGCGGCCATCTTGAATTTCTTAATGTACCTCTAAAACATTTATTTTTTAATGTGCAGGCTAAATTCTTTGTTTTATGTGTAAATAAATAGACCCTTTACAAGTTGAGTAGAAAATTTTAATGATATCTCTTTGCAGTTTTTTTTTTCAAAATGTGAAAATGGTAATGACATTTTTCATGACATTTTTTTTTTTTTTTAGTGTAGCACAAAAACTAAAATGTAATTTTCAAGATTAATCTACTCACAATGTAAGTGATATAATAAAGAATATCTCTGCAAAGTTTGAGTGAAATCTAACGAATAGTTTTTAAAACAATTGTACTTATGTATAAAAAATTGGCAAAATGAGAAAACGGGTAAAAACTAATTATTTTTTTGTTTTTTATTACTAATGCACTCTTTTACGGAGAAAAAAAGTGTAAAACTGAACCTTGAGTGTTAAAATTGTCCTGCTGAATATGCAGGACCTCCCTCCAGAACATGCAGCTCACCTTGTCTCTTCAGTTTGGCCGCTCGTACAGTGTCGCGTCTTTTAGTTTGTTTGTCCTTCTTGTACTTCAGACTATTTCTTACTTGCTTCTGCATCCTAAATGTTCCTAGTCTCTGCATATGCAGGCCTGTAGAAGGTCCATAAAACTGGGCAGTGTCTTGGGCAGCAGCAGCTCCAAAGTTGAACTCTCTTGCTGCAGTTACAACTGCAAACTGAACGCGCTTGCGAGAGGCAAAGTTGTCTTTAGTGCATCGAGCCCATATCAAGCTGTGTAAACACTCATTTGAATTCTGAGTTTGTCCTGACACACATCTACTAAGTAGTTTAGTTTAGTTTGCGCAGTGCTGTTCCAAGGCGTTTACTGACATGGTTGATACACTCCTCTTTGTCTATCTGAATGTCATCCCCATATGGTTTGATCTTGGTAAGTTCCGCAAATGTTTTGATGTCACCATCAGAAAGTATTGACGTGTAGCGAAGTTTATGACAGGCCACAGACCGTCGCCACAGCACCCTTGCAGCCTTCACCTCCATCATTCCAGCAGATCCTTTGAAATTGTTGTCACAGTTTAGAAGATGTTCTGCCTTCCATGCTGCAAATTCATCTGGTTTGTCCCTGGAAAGTGTCTTACCAGTGGTTTCACACACCTGGCAATAATAACATGGGCATCTATGCAAACTCCTGTAAGAACATCCACTGCACAGCCAACTCCAATGTGGGATGTGTGGCCTCTAGTCAGCCAAGTGTCATCAAAGCTGACACTAATATCTAGCACATCATTGTCATGTAGAGTTATGCCTGACTGTTGTGCATGAGCCTGTCGAACATACTTTACGGTTTGAGAAAAAACAGTGTCCTCCAGATCTTCTATCTTTGAATATAGTTTATTCGCTTTGCTGTGAAATGTTTTGTGATGAATACCTTGCAGGTTCATATTTTCACAAAAATTATTAAATGATTGATTGATTAATTGATTTAGGAACCGACATCACAAAATTATTAAATGTTGTTGCACCCATCCCACAAATTAATGCTGAATATACTGACTGGCTGTTTACAGCAAAAGATCTATTCCCATCATTACTTCTTGCAGATAGGTATCTTCCACACACTACTTCTTCACAACAAGAGCAGTAAACCTCTGCATACACAGCTAATCCCTTGGCTTTCTTGCTGTCAGTTTTCAAAATAAGACTATCATTTTTACAAACTGGACAACATAACAATTTGATTATTGCCTCAATTTCTGAACAATCAACTCTGATTACTCTGTGTTCCCGTTTTTGATATCCATTGTCGTCACCAGAATCATACTTGCTGCTAGTGGATGTTGTGTATTTATACGTATCTATTTTAAATTGTCTTCGGGTAATAAAAGAATCACTTCCACAACTTTGAGAAGAACACGATAGCACTGATTCATTCAGATTCACTGTCAAAACACTTGGATTTGGAAGAAGTGGCATGGGTCGCTTACTTTCAGTAGTTTCAGAATTATCTGTATCGTTTACGACGTTCTGATAGGCTTTTCGCTGCTTACGAGCATTTGCGAGGTGTAGTCTGAGAGATTACTTACGTTGACTAAATGACTGGATGTTAAATTTCTTAGAACGAGGCATATTTCAATGCGTGTCAGTCTGTCGTCAACAATGAACTTTCAGCATGTCGCCAGGTGTAAACAACACAAAGCCGCCATTTTGGAAACCCACGTGATCAATTTCAGCCATCGGCGAACGCGGATTGCATACGATGTTCCATATATGGAAGTTTCCGGAAGATGATAGGCACGAATAAACCCGATGTACACAGAAGAGCTTCCGATTAGACGAACACGGAGTATCACGAACAGTTACGGAAGTTCACGACCTTTCCAGGGATACCTTACACGCGCGTGTCGTGTTTTCCTGAGATATCGTTGCTAGGATTTGAAAACCGTCAATTTTGCAACAATTGTCAATAATTAGACAATTTGACACAGAGGGTGGGTTCAGTAAATTATGAATATTGCATAAAAATAACAGTTTTTAAACAAAAACAAGTACAGAATCTGATAGAAGACATGATAAGGTGTCTAAAAATGAACTATTCCAAAAATAGTCAAGTTGACCAAAAATCGATGTTTTTACTGCCGCACATCGCCTTAAGGGTTTTGTGGGAGGGAGAAGTTGAGCAATACTACCCACTTTGGGAACCACTGATCTATTCCCAGCAAGGCAGCGCAAGTTGACCAGCTGTGTACTTTAGCTTTGGTGTTCAGCTGTGGAAGATATTTCATCATCATCATGTGGCATGCAGATAGACATGGGCAGTCATGGTTCACTATCTCACGTGATCACCAGAATCTTGGATCAAGTCTGTGTTCTTGTCCTGGTTATGCCTTATGCCCCAACCATCCAGGTATTCATCTCTGTTTCAACCTGTGCTCTTTCTCCATCATATTTACCAGTTGCCAATAACAGCTTATTTCTCCTAACAAGCCAAAATAACTTTGACTGTCTACATCTAATTTCTCTAATTATTTTACAGTTTTCATGTGTTTCTTGAAGGTCTAATTTGTTTTTCTGTCTGCCCATGTAATTTCATGCCATGCTATTTCTTGCATTTTCCTGAGAAGTCACACTTCCACTTCTATTAGATATTTCTCAGAAGTCACACTTCAACTACTTTTAGATATTTCTCAGAAGTCACACTTCGACTGCTTTTAGATGTTTCTCAGAAGTCACACTTCGACTGCTATTAGATGTTTCTCAGATTGTCTGCTTATTGTGCATGTTTCACGTATAAACAACAGTATAAATGATCTACAGAGTCGCACGATGAGGTACTTGCTACAGGTTTAGTTCATGTTTTTTTTTTACAAGCAAATTACAATTCACAAATCTTGCTACAAATGTTGTATTATGCAAATCTTTAACTACAATACTTATTGGTACAATTTGAATGACTAATATGATAAACAAAGTTCATATATATATATATATATATATATATATATATATATATATATATATATATATATATATATAATACAGTTGAACAGTAGTGTAATGTAAAACAAAGGAAAAAAGAAAGCTAAAATAGCATACTATATCCAACTGTAACACGTTTATTGAGAATATTTACATGATTCAGATAGTTGCCACGGACCTCAGGATGAGGGTCTAGGGCAGTGGTTCTCAGCCTTTTTTGACCTATGTACCCCTTCACCATATGTTCAGAATGTCACCATCTCCCCTTTCTTATTTCCTCTCTATAAATCTCCCCTCTTTCCCCCCCCCCCCCCCTTACACAGAATATGTAAAAATTTAAGCTAATTTTAATAACACATACTAGAACAAGTCTAGATGTCTACATAAAATGTGATTTGCGGGTGTACTTACGTTATAAAACGAATTTCAGAAGGGCGAGAAGTACAGAATCATAAAGTATGAAGGGAAAAACAATATCAAGTAATAGGTTTTTGTATTAACCCAATCTTTAAATAATCTTAATTCCCCCCCCCGGGGGGGGGGGGGGGGGGGGAGAATTCCCCACCGGTGGAGAACCACTGGTCTAGAGGATGGTGTTGACTGCTCATCAGTCGAGAGACAAGGCAGAGGGGAAAATAACACAACATGGATTAGTATCTGACTGGGCATGTTGTTTAATACTGTACTGCACATAGAAGATGTCCCACTCCAAGATACTGAGTTCTATCCAGTTTGGGGAATTTTACTTAACGAAGTTTAGATGTTAAATTACCTGAAAACTGAAAATTTGCCAAATAGACCAACCAGAAGCACCCTCTTAACTACACATGTTTCTTTAAATGATTTGTTTCAGCACGAACGAGAAACTCCATTGCTGTGTCATCATTTGACTATTTGCGAAATGGGAACAAGCGACCTCATTCCATTATATCAGTTAGCTCCACCTCTTCATCTGGTTCCAGCCAGTCATCATTTGGACTTTTAGGTTCTTTAAATTTAGCCTTCGATCCATTGGATAGTCCTCGGATGAATCGACGATCATTTCTTTCAAATGGTATGTATTTTATTCTATGTTTTTCTGTTTCTTGTCTGTCTTTCTAACTTTATCTGCATTCTGTCCTCTCTGTTTGTTTCTCTGGCTTTGTTTTGTCTTGTCTGTCTCTCTATTTTACAATTTGGCAAACAAACTGTATCTCTCTATCCATGTTTTACATCTGCTGCTGCTGCTCTTTCTCTCTCTCTTTCTCTCTCTCTCTCTCTCTCTCTCTCTCTCTCTCTCTCTCTCTCTCTCTCTCTCTCTCTCTCTCTCTCTCTCTCTCTCTCTCTCTCTCTCTCTCTCTCTCTCTCTCTCTCTCTCTCACACACACACACACACACACATACATCTGGAGAGTTTTAAAATGTATATAAAATAAAGGTATAATTTGTATATTTGAATAAATGTATTTGTTAATGTAATTTGCTTCTAGTTTCTTTGAAGTTAATTTATGGTGCACATATTTCATAAATACAGAACACCTGAGGTCTCTAGTTTTTCCACTTTCATTTCTCCACATTTTTACATTATGTTTTGTCTTTGTATGACAATGCATGATCAATAGACAAAGGACATAAGTACACATGTTTGATAAAGTCATGCTCATAAAATGTTGGTTCCTGTAATTGTATTGTCTCAGTTGTTGTATTGACAGTTCCAGTAGTTGTATTGTCTCAGTTGTATTGACAGTCCCAGTAGTTGTTTTGTCTCAGTTGTTGTATTGACAGTCCCAGTAGTTGTATTGTTTCAGTTGTTGTAGTGACAGTCCCAGTAGTTGTATTGTCTCAGTTGTTGTATTGACAGTTTGAGTCCCAGTAGTTGTATTGTCTCAATTGTTGTAGTGACAGTCCCAGTAGTTGTATTGTCTCAGTTGTTGTATTGTCTCAGTTGTATAGTCTCAGTTGTTGTATTGCTTGTTACTGTATTGCCTGTTACTGTATTAGCAGTCCCAGTTGTTGTATAGACCCAGTTGTTGTAATTTCTTAATTTTTGTATTAACAAGTGCATGTAGTTTTATTGTCCATTACTGAAATAACAGTCTATGTAGATGTATTAAGTTCCAGTTGTTGTTTTATCTCTGTTATACTAACAGTACCCATGGGTGTTAAGCCTCTGTGGCTGTATTACCAGTCCATGTAGTTATGTTTTCTGATCTGTGATTTCCAGAGAGTGGTATTGCAACAGACAGCGATGCTTCAGCCTGTGATCCGGGCGTGGAAAACAAGGGTCCGACCCCCAGCCATACTAGTCAGCCAAGCGTTGCCTCGCTGACCACCGTGAGGTCTTACTTTGATGTCATGAAATCAAGGGTCCTCAAACAGAAATTCTCTGACCAACTGTTCACAGACGTAAGTGAGAGAGTTAATATGGTGATGTCACCTGTTGTATCCTCCTTTTCTTTCTTCTTTGTGCTTCCTGAAAACAGATGTTTGTCTTGTGACTGTCTTAACAAACTGTGGTATTTGCACAGTGTGACCTATACATTAATTCTTGCCATGGCATTTACATGTGGGCTTGGATTTACCATTTTAACACATGCTGTAAATATTGTTGAAGGTCAAGGAAATCCCATAGCAGAAAACTACTATAGGTCTGTGCAGTGCTAGGACCTTGACATTTTGTAGGCTTCACTACACATAGTTATGGGTGGCTGGTCTTTCCCTCTCTTAGCGGATGATGGGTGCAGGTCGAACCTTCGCCTGACCATGCTGATGAAATTATTAGCATAACCTCCTAGCAATGACACTAATGCTACTGTTTCACATATTCTAGGCCATGACGTCTGAGGTAGGATGGCCAGTTCCCCTTCATTGCCTTTTCTTCCCAGGCAGTTACATAAACATGCGGCAAATTGCCTGGTAGCCATGGTTATGAATCTAGGTCAACCTCAGCCGTACAGGTCAGAAAAGTTCATCCTGTCTCTGCTGAGGATTGAACCCTAACCACTGTTGAGGCAAGCCAGCACACTAGCCACTATGCCACCATGGCTGTTGTTGTGTTTTTAATTTTGGAAATGTTGCTATGACAGCACTTTATGAGGTTGACTTTATAAGATGTTCAACCACCAAGGGGTTTGTGACCTGCACATTGTGCACACAGGGCCTCTTTTTGATTGTATAGCCCTTGTCCAAGATGGCTGGACATTCAGTTCACTACGCAGAGATCAGGGTGGGGGAGTATGACATTGAAGTCCTCAGACACCGTTGTTCACATGATATCCTCTGCCAGATTCAAACCAGACACTCTTCAGGTTACAGAGGTAAAAATAAAGCTAGTCCCACATCAGTGACTTTCACAGGTGGCCAGTTCCCTTCCACACCACCTGACCTTCCACACCACCTGACCTCCCATACCACCTGACCTTCCACACACCACCTGACCTTCCACACACCACCTGACGTTCCACACACCACCTGACCCTCCTTGCCACCTGACCCTCCTCGCCACCTGACCCTCCTCGTCACCTGACCCTCCTTGTCACCTGACCCTCCTTGCCACCTGACCTTCCATACACCACCTGACCTTGCTCACCACCTGACCTTCCACACACCAACTGACCTTCCCGGACAATTCCCAGATAATTCCCAGATAAAGCTGAAAATGTCTAACACCCATTATGTGAGACTTGGTCAAACCTAGATCCATACATTGAATTGTGAACAAAAATAATATGCTACTGCTAAGGATTGAACCCAGACCACCACCTTGTCAGGCATGTACACTAGCTACTGTAACTGCGGAACATTTTGAGAGCAGTCCAATGGAGGAGTGACTGGCCGAGTGGCTAAGAAGTCTGAGTTCTCCTTCAGGAGACCTGGCTTCGAATCCTCTGTAAGATGTGGATTTTTTCTGTTGGGAGCAAAAAGAAAACCCTAACCTGCACAGTTCACCACGACTGCACTAGCCAGAGGCATCAATTCCTTAGGCTCAAGACCTTATTAAGAGAGTTCTGAGACAAGGATGTGTAATGTTTCCAGATCTTTTTTCCCTGTACAGTGAAAATATTTTCAGAAATGTAGAAGATAGAAAGGAATCATCATTGGAGGAAGAAACATCAATAACATTAGATATGCAGATGATACAGTATTGATTGCAGACAATGAGCAGGATCTGCAACATTTAGTAGATGCAGTTGTTACACAGTCAACAACTAGGGTTAGAATTAAATTGTAAGAAGACAGATTATGATCTTCACTAGGAAGAACGAAATACCACAATGGAATGTACAAGTAAATGGGAATATTCTTAAGCAAGTGAATCGGTACAATTATCTCGGAACAATCATAATATCTGATGGAAAATGTCTTGAAGAGATTAGATCAAGAATCACCATGGTGAAGGTAGCCTTTTGCAAAATGGAAAGCATACTGACTAATAAAAAGATGTCATTTGCAATGAGAAAAAGAGTGTTGAAGTGCTACGTAGAACCTGTGCTTTTGTATGGATGTGAAGCATGGACAATGAGCAAAACAGGCAGAAAAACATGTGATGGCTGTGAAGATGTTGTTTCTGAGGAAAATGCAAAGAATACCATGGACAGACAGAAAAACCAATGACCAAGTCCTACAAGAAACAAATGAAAATCGTAAACTGATTAGAGAAATTAGATGTAGACAGTCAACATTTTTGGGGCATGTTATGAGAAGAAATTAATTGGAGAACTTGGTAACAACTGGCAAGATTGAAGGGAGAAGAACAAGAGGAAATCAGAGAAGTAAATACCTGGATGGCTTGACCATGTGACATGGTCGAGACAAGAACACTGAGCTGATCCACAACTCTGGTGATCGTGTGAGATGGCTAGACATGACTGGCCATGCTTACTGGCATGGCACATGATGATGATGATGATGATGATGATGATGATGATGATGATGATGATGATTAATGCTTACAGTACATGATTGTTGCTAGAATACAGTGAGTCTGAACTTTTTGTGCAGACATTGCTGGAACAATATCAAATATGAACTTCTTGTGCAAACATTGCTAGAACAATATCAAATCTGAACATTTTGTGCAGACATTGCTAGAACAATATTGAATCAGAACATTTTGTTCAGACATTGTTAGAAAAATATCAAATATGAACTTTTTGTGCAAACATTGCTAGAACAATATCGAATCTGAACTTCTTGTGCAGACATTGCTAGAACGATATTAAATATGAACTTTTTAGACATTGCTGGAACAATATCAAATCTGAACTGTTTGTGCAGACATTGTTAGAACAATATCAAATCTGAACTTCTTGTGTAGACATTGGTAGAACAGTGGCAGATCTGAACTTCCTTGTGTGGATGCAAATTGAATCTGAACTTCATAAGCATAAATTGCTAGAAGAGTGGTGAATGTGAACTTGTGGTGTAGACATTGCTAGAACAATAAATAGCGAATGAGAAGAAGGATATGATGATGTGACCAGCTGACAAGTCAGGAATCACTTGGTCAGTACTAGATGGCAACCTTTACATTGCCAAATAATTCTGGTACTCATTCTCTGAGGCTGGGTTGATCTACAGGAGCGTTGACCAGAAAACATTCAACCCAGTTCTATTGGGAATTGATGAGCTGAGCACTGTTTAGTCGGTCCTGGCTCCTTATATGATAGTTAAAATGCCTTAAATAGCCAAACATAAACATTCAACCAAGAAACATTGTGAGAATAGGCTACAAAAGATCTGTTTCTTGTTGTCCTGTACTCTAGCACATTACTGCCACTTGTGAACAGAGGAGGTAGCTAGTAGTTACACGGAGCAGTAGCCTGGCTGTAGCCAAGACTTTCCCCCAGGCATGCTTCCTTACTGAACCCATGAGTATGCTCATGAAGATCAGGATGAGCTGGACTTGAAGCATTAGGTGGAGTCTCAGAGAAATTCTGCCTCGTGTGTGCCCAGCCGCATGGGTGTAAGAGGAAATTAACAAGCTATGTTGCGGTTGGGGCTACTGTCAAAAGTGGATGAGAAAGGCATCAGATGATATCATGAATGTTCTCAGAGAGGCAGGGGGATTAAATGAATCCCATGATGACTGGATCTGCAACCTTGACCAGAATGCAAAATGATCATGTCAAAGTTGAAGCCAGAATATCACAAGAAAATGTTGCAGATGAGCGGCTGAACTGATATTGACACATTTAATTCAGCAAGTCAATGAATTAATTATGATGCTTTTTTATTATGTAGTTAATGAGCAAAATATATATTGCATTAGGTTTTACTTCATTTACATACACTATATTTTTCTGGAGTCTGGAGAAACTCAGCTCAGTGCATGAACTCCGGAGCACCGGCGAGGATCCTGAAATACATTGGGTAGATTTTTAACTCGAAATTTTGCCCGGGCAGCTCCGTTAGGCTACTCTTTTCAATTTCCAACTACCAAAGGATTTTTTACGTGTGCAACAATACACAGGCATCCGATCTCACTACCCAGAGACCAGGGAAAATTTTATTACTAGAAGTCCACGAGAAAAAACCCCGGTCATCACCGGAGCTTGAACCTGGGACTTCCAGCACTCGAGGCGGACACCATGCCTCGAGACCACGCAGCCCCCCAGTTTTCATTATCATAGGGCTATCTATCTGTTTGCTGCTTATGTTTAGAAATGCACTGACTATGTTTACATAAGAGAAACTGTGGGAAGGGTATCAAGGGTCATTTCACCATTAAAACTTCAGTTCTTTTCTGTCTCTCCCCTCTTTGCTCATCATCTTATCTCTCTCCCTTCCTTTTTACCTTTTTGTTCTGTCTTCCTCTTTTCATTTATTCTCTCTCTCTCTCTCTCTCTCTCTCTCTCTCTCTCTCTCTCTCTCTCTCTCTCTCTCTCTCTCTCTCTCTCTCTCTCTCTCTCTTTCTCTGTCTCTCTTTTTTTTCAACTCCCACAATCTTCCCTTCTTTCTCTTCACTTCTCTCTTTCCATTTATGTCTTCCAATCTCTCTCTTATCCCTCTGAGATTACAGAAATGACTCTGTGTTATTCACATTTTCAGGTATGACAAACACACAGAAACTGCTAGAACTCTGTCATCCTATATGACGGAAGATCATCAGCTGTTTGTACATGTTCACACAACATTACCACGCTGGAACTGTTGACGATTTGACCAAGCTTGATGTACACAGTAATCTGACGAATCTCTTTAGCTAAGAGCAACTGACAAATAATCGTCCGCGACAATCGACACCGTCCTTCAAATCAAGAAAGGTTTTGTTAATCCAGGAGGCAGATGATCGACCTCATCGAGATTAATGTAAGGACATCAACAGTGCACATGATTGTAAAATAGTTGTTTTTTGTTGGTCTATACAAAGGGCCATAACTTTCTTTAAAAACTTCACTTCTAAGTGGAGATAATAGCACTTCTAGTGGCAGAAGACAGTATATCTTCATTAAGGCTTAGATGATGGTGGGTGGGACATCATCAGAAACAAATATCCATCAGCCTTAAAGTATTACCAGGTCTACCAGGACATCATCAAATGCAAACACAGATCAGAATTCAGTTATTACCAAACATCCCCAAACATGGTCAAGATATTTCAGCGGGTAGGTCACCCAGAAACAGACAGTCCCGGCATCAAGAAATGTTGCATTTATCACAAAGGAATAAATCTGGATAATTGTTATTTAGCCAGACCACGCTGTGTATGTCTTTCTTGCTCCTTATATAATTTGAGTCCTGATCATGTTATAGATCTTTGTTGCAAGTTGTCATTCTCATGTCTGTGTATCCTTGCTGCAGTAAGTGCCTGTTTGAGATTGTGTTTATGATTGTAGATATGTTTACTTCTTTGTCAGGTAAATATTTGTGTGAGTGCATGCTGTCATATTTCTCTTATAATTATTAATTTTGCAGTCAGTGTGTAAACAAACAAGTCTCTGATTTTGTATTATTCACAAAGAACTAGATCATCATCACGTGCCTCGCCAGAAGGGGTGGGCGATTATTCATCTCCACCTCCTGAAACCTCCAACAGCATGTGTGCCGACACCCTTCCATGCCATGACGCACCAATTATTCTCATTGACTTCCTCTTTGTGTCTTAACCTTTTTCAAAACACCAGAATATTCATTTTGGCTGTAATTTTCAGCATTCCTCTGTAAAACCATATCCATGAGGCCTCAAGGGATATGTTTGCTTGGTTACCAACTGTCCAGAATTCACAGTCATATGTTAAAATGAGTTCTATGTAACATGGCAGAATTCTGATTCTAAGCTCTGGTGACAGGAATTTGTTGCACAAGATCACTGTTAGATACTGTGTCAGTAGTGTTGAAACTAACAGCTGCTCATGCGGGTACTAGCGGTCAGTATTCTTCAAACTTGTTCTAACAGCAGGCTAGAGATATTTGTACGTGTTCATCAGATTTTAGACTCTAATGACTGGAAAGGTAGCCATTGTTCTTCAGGCTAACATTACTGAAACACTGGCAGCTGATCAGGTGGCTGCTTGTCATTAGAGTAACACCATTATTGAAACTGGCGGCTGATCTGGTAGTTACTTTTATTTAGTCGAACTATTATTAAAATTCTGGTAGCTGGTGAGGTTATCATCAAAGTAACTATTATGACAACAGGTCCAGTGGCTGCATGTAGTTGGTATCCTTTGCAGAATCTTCTCAATGGACTGTGAACTGGGGGGAAACAGTAGGGCCAACGAGGAGATTCTGCAGATGCATCAACAGTCATGAACACCTGAATGGACGTGAGCAACTATTTGGAAGTAATTCTGTAACCAGTAACTCTCATAATCATGTAACATGTTACAGATTTCATATACACTGGATCATACCAATATGAGATGTGGTGAACAGTTTATTGTTATTCTTGGATCTGTCATGCTGAGATTCCTACCTTAGTAACAGTGATCTTGGTTTGAGTTCAGCTTCATGCTGCTGGACAAGTGTATAACATGCTAGCCATACAATGAATGACTGTACCAGACGAGTACTGATGTACATAGGAATTTCAATGGTTGTGGAACCTTTGAGGCTGTGCAAACTGTCAATAATGTTCTCTAATCTCTACCTGTTTTCTTCTTCTACTTCTATGAGCGCCAATCAATATTGGATTTTTGTTTCTGTACTGAGGTGCTGCATGTCTGTAGCTGACACCATCTTGTCACTGAATTCTCTCATCTGTATGTGGTTTACAACAGTTTATTTTCTAATCATCATCATGTGACAGTTGTCAGGGAATACAGTAGCAAGCCTTGTACACTTACACAGACTGTTAGAATACTTGCATTGTCCTAGTTGCTGTTTGTGTCACAGTCTGCAGGATGTTAGAATACTTGCATTGTTCTAGTTGCTGTTTGTGTCACAGTCTGCAGGATGTTAGAATACTTGCATTGTCCTAGTTGCTGTTTGTGTCAGAGTCTGCAGTCTGTGTGTGTCTGCTTCAACTTTAAACCAAGTCATCTGCAGTATCCGTATTGTCCTGGATCATAGCCCCGTGTCCAGGGGTGAAGTTTCGTAGGCAGAGACGCTACAGTTGCCCAACACAGAGCACTCAGATAAACTATAGCTGCTTGGAAGATTTCAAGATGGGGGCTTGGTTTTCCTTGACAGCGAGCATGTCTGAGGGTGTGTGCAGATTGTGTCTCCATAGATGGGTGCCCTGATTTGTTCAGCTCTCTGATTGTGTCTCCATAGATAGATGACCTGATTTGTTCAGCTCTCTGATTGTGTCTCCATAGATAGATGACCTGATTTGTTCAGCTCTCTGATTGTGTCTCCATAGATGGGTGCCCTGATTAGTTCAGCTCTCTGATTGTGTCTCCACAGGCATCTGTTTAATCTTGACTTTAGTAGCTGGAATGTTTGTGCTTGTTAACTTAGCCACCATCATCATTGTTCCCTTTTTTCTTGGCCAAACTGAAAGCAATATGTGTGCCTTGACTTCTCTCAGTATCATTGTGTACATTAGTTTGTCACCAGTAGCTGTACGCTGTCATGTTTGCTGTGTAAATAATGTACATTTGTGTCACAAGTCATTCAACAAGCTGAGCATTGGGCATTCAGTGGTTACAGTTTGAGTGAGTACACAAACTTATGACTTGTACCAAGAGGAAATAGAAACCGAGTGTACATAAAGATATATTCAATAAAATAATTTCTTTTTCATATTTGATGTTTTGTAATAATATGTAATAAATAGATTTTTTAACATATTTACACTTATTTTCTTACCTTTGTTATGATTGAAATCTCAGATTGTTATCTTCATTGATGTGTACACTGCTTGAAGACTAACCGTATTATCTGTTATTAAACATATTCTGTGTAATCCAGTTGTACACAATTGTGTACATGCCTGACAATGTTACTACAGGTATATTGTTGTGGGAGTTCTGAGGTTTGGTTCTTTTCCTCTGTATATTCAATTGTACGAGCTTTATCAACCATTTTACAGGAGGTCGTATGTACATAACTTGTTGGTCAGAGTATTTGTACCATGGCAGGTCTGTACAACATTTTATATGTACATGTATATATATTTCTGCCAGTCATTCTTGGTTACATTACATACGTGATGTCAGTACTTCTATCACACTTCACACTGCTTCAGAAACTCCACCATGTGACAATGCTATCTTACCCTTATTTTGTTTTACACTGAAGCTGTGAATCCTCAGATTTACATCTTTTAAATGGCAGTAGACAGAGATCTGTCAACACTGACATTTGTCTGTCAACGATATGTTGCTGTGTCAAGAAGAATCCATCCTTTGTGATTGTACGTTTGTGGCATAAAGTAGTTTTGCTCATGTCAAACCAGCATAGCTTTTCTAACGTCAGTTTGGCATGGCTGTTTCTCCTATACGGAAGCAGTCTTATGTTCGTATCATCCTTGTTCATTGTCTCAGTACTATACTTGATTATTTTTTTTGCTAAACTGAAGAGTACAGAAATTGTTCACTGTCCCAGTACTAGAAATGTTTATTTTATTGCTAAACTGCAAGGGGACAGAAATGGTGGAAAATACTTGTTCATTGTCCCACTTCCAGAAATGAAGATTTATGACCAAATTGAAAAGAACAGAAATTGTGGAACTAAATTGCTGATGGACATTTGTGATACTGCCTTATGACAGACATTGTATCCACTGTGAGAGGGAACAGTGCTGGTTGCACTTGAGTCTGTATTTCTCATTTGCCATCTGCTTGTTTGTGTTTTTTTTCTTTTTTTTCACTTTTAGAAAGTGAACCTATAAAAAAAAAAACTTTGAGGGATAAACTTAGCAACATTACTGAGATCTGATTGTCAGGAGTAAATATAGTAACATTATCTAGGTCTCATTTTGGGGATGTAATACCATTACCAAGTTTGATTGGGGGGGGGGGGGGGGGGGGGGGGGAAATAATAATATCATTATCAAAGTTTGATTTGGGGGGGGGGGGGTGTTATATCATTACCAAAGTTTGATTTTGGGGGTAATACCAAAGATAAATATTAAGATGTGAAAATGTACCAGTAATCAGTTAGTTAAGATTACAAATTGAGCATGGAATTAAACACAAATGCAGTTGCTTGTTAGATTGTACTTTTAGGAAGAAACATCTGAACGTATTTGTTGTTGTTTGGGTGAAGGAAGGAGGTTTTTTTTTTTTAACAACTTATAGAAATATGAGGCCTAATTCATGCAGCCACTTTGAGTGGTATACAGAGAGTTAACAACATATACAGGGACATTCCACAACCAAGTCTCCTACATCACTTCCCTCACTGGCTGGGCTTACATGATAACACATATTTCTGCAAGGTCTCCAGGTGTGTGATTATACCCTGAAGACATTTTGTAACTGTGTCACTGATGAAGAAATCCCACTTGCCCTGTTTTTGTACAATATGTATTTTCTTGTGCAAGAGACAAATATCTCAAGGGAGTTTGAAATATTTCTGATGATCTAATTTTATTTTCTCAACCTGCATCAGAAATATGAGTACATTCCTTTTGGGCTGATGGTGTGTATGTGTGTGTCATGACATCATAAAACTATTACCTATCTTGTCTGTGCATAACAGTGTTTTCACATAACCATATGTCATAATATTCTATGCTTTTTTTTATGGGGTTGGGTTGGGTTATATGACATATGACATACCATATGTGACAAATAATACTCGTACATACATATAGCACAGTACATACTATTTTCGTGTATATCATCATTTACAACTGCCACTACCACATTCCAATACAATTTTCAACTTTATGAATGCCACCACACAATACTCTGTATATCTGGAGCTTTTTACCAGAGCGTACACCTCACAAGAGTACTCTCACATGAGTACACCTCACAAGAGTGTCAACTCTCCACTCTATGCCAGCTCTCTACTCATTTGACTCCTAACTGTTTGGTCTTTTGTTGAATAGGGAAAGCTGTAGTTAAAGACCCAGGTCACCTGACCACCAGTAGGTGTGACCTGCCTTTTGTCAATTCCCTTTCACATTATAACCTACAGCATCTGCTGCAGAAGAATCTCTCTACTCCAGTATATAACTTCTTTCGCCTGCCAGTCTGACTGAAGTCTGGTATCAGGATTCTTTCATTCTCAGCCTGACTTCCTTGTTGATAGTGTCAGTAATTGGGGCAAGAAGGTTTCCAGATTTTGGGGGAAGTTTGGAAAACCATCCTGTTGCACCAGTCATGCTGACTGCTCCTCTGCAGTTGCTGATGTGAGGAAACTATTACAATGGCCATACTTCTTGATACAGTTGTTTTTGTTACATTGATCAGAATGAGCTGTCATAGTTGCCATGAGGCTGATGTGTTACAGTTTGGAGTTTTCATGAGGCTCATGAAATAAAGTGTTTGCTGTTAAGGCTGATCGGTTGAATGTTTAATTCTTGTGATGCTGGGTTTTGGCTGGAAGTTTTTGTAAGGTTGGTGTTTTGAGTTTATGTTGGGCTGATAAATTGAGGTTTGATGTTTTTGTGAGACTGATGGGTTGCAGTTTGGAGTTATGTGATTGATATGTTGGGGTTGTACATGTTTATGGATCTAATGATGAGTTCTGAAGTGTTCAAGTTGAGTATTTTCAGCAGTACGTTGTGTTTTGATGTGTATTTCAAAGAATACAGCTTTGTGTTCACCAGATTCTTCATTGTTGCATCCTTGCAGCTTCTAGCCTGGGTGGGCAGTAAGCCAGATCTGTGAGGGCATTTAAGGCCTGGCGAATCTCTAGGATCCCGTGTACAGATCCTGTCTTTGATTCTGTTTCCAGTTATTGCAGTTGCAAGTCTTAGGGATTTCTTTGTGCCTTCAGGTGGTGTCTCATTTGTATCTCAGTAGCATATGCACACAGTTATAGATTGACATATTTCAGTGATTCACTATTGTGTGTATGCTTGTTGTAAAACAGGGCGTGACAAATTCTTCATTAATGTCAGTAACAAATTAACAGTTATTGACTAGGATTTAAGAACGATGTATAGCTATACCTGGTGTCAATGCAAATAAATATCTATGAGTTTATTTCTCATGTTACTTCAGTGGCCCCTCTAGGGTTCCCTGTGGTTGATATTTCTGTGCCCCATTACTGTAAATACGCAAATGTCCAGTGAGTGATACCTGGGTTACAATTGGTTTCAATTGTCCGTTGGTATGTTTCAAATGTCTTGTGAATAGTATTCCTGGGTTACAATAGGTGTGTTTCAGCTGCGCTATTTCCTGTATTTAAGCCTTCATGTATTGTATGGGCTACAGAACAACAGTGACTTATCTTTGAAGTCTGTTTGACTGAATCTTGAAAGTCTGCTTCATGTTTGAGACTCCACCTGTGATACTACAACAGTATATTTGTCATCAGCATTTCACCGGCTTGTTCTTTGATCAGCTTGCTGCAACATGTTTTGGGTTACATGAGTTACATATTTCGATGTTGTCTCTCAAGAAACTTATTCACAGAGGATGTCTGGAATGAACTCTATGTAGCTTTGTACTATGAGTCTCTCATTTTGTAATATATTTCTTCTAAGTTATTCTTGATTTATATATGTGTTTCTTTCTTGCTGCAGCAAGAACCAGGCTGTTCCAACTATTTACTGAACAAATGTTACAGAGGAGTGCCTTCTTCCTTCTTGTAGAATGTAAGCTCCCTATGTCCACATACTTCTGAGTGTGAGCCACTGGGGTAGTCACCTTTCTTAGCTCTAGTGTTCTGTTATAGACTTCTGCAGGAGCTTAGGAAGGACTTCTTCACAAAGGATCAGAACAGTGTTCAGTTTTCTGTGTACATGGTTATGTCCAGTTTTCTGTGTGTACAGTTAGGTTTCATGTTCTACAGACAGTTACATTCAGTTGTCTATGAACAGTTAATTGTTTCCTATGGATGCAGTTATGTCTGATTTTCTGTTGACATAATTATATTCAATTTCCTATGGGGAAAGTCATTGTAAATATTCTGTGGATAAGGCTATCTTCACATTTCTTTAGGCAAGGTTATGTTAAGATTTATATGGACACGGTTATGTTCAACTTCAATAGACACAATTATGTTCAGTTGTGTATAGACACAACTATGTTCAGCTGCCTATTGACACAATCATATTGTCTATGGGTACAATTACTTGGCCTGTCTATGGACTAACAACTCTTGATGAGTGACTACCTCAGTAGTTGAACTGTATTTTGTTGCCAGATAAGTATTGCTAACAATTCTTCCACTGTCCAGTACACGACTCGACAGAAACATTTCTCATCAAGCCATGCCATGTCCCACCTCTTGTATGCTATATGTATTTATGCACTGCAGTTCTGTACATGAAGTTATATTTGATCATATTTGAAATGATAATAAAGTACCCCTAGCATGTCACATCTGCTTGTTGGTCCGTGTGGTATGTCCGTGGTCCGTGTGGTATGTCCGTGTTGGTCCGTGTGGTATGTCCGTGGTCCGTGTGGTATGTGAGGTCACAGTTGTGTCTGGCCTCTTCTTCTGTATGGATGCGAACCTGGGCAGAGAATAATGAAATTGTGCGAGGCAGTACATTATGCTCATAGCGGACCTCCCTGTTTGGATGTGAAATGTTAGGCCTGCACATATTCTGGCACATGAGGTGGGGTGGTCAATTCCTCATTGCCTTGTCTATCCAGACAGTTCCTGGACAATTCTGAAAATTGTCTGCTACCCATCTTTTCTGAGGCTGGGTTAACCCCCGAACCGTATGGGTCAGAAAAATCAATCCTGCTCGGCTGGGGATTGAACCTGGACCAGTCTTGGCAGGCCAGCGCACTAATCACTGTGCCACTTAATTCCTAGAGGCAGTAGGGGTGTGGTTTTTGAGAAGAATGTTAAGATTATCTTGGAAAGAAAAGATAACAAAAACTGGGATATTAACAGCTGGCGTCACTAGATGGCCCATCAGAGGCATAAGGAAAAGACAAGTGAAATAGAAGAGATGGAATAGGGAAATCAGCCTTATGTGGACACATACTGGGCTAGATAGTGACAGGCCGGCTTACATGTCACCATGTCCACCTCCGGCTTATGGTAGACCTGGTTTCTTTTACACACAGACCAGATTGTAGTTAGAACAGGTAATACAGATCTCCCTCTCTGTAAGTCTCTCTCTCTCTCTCTCTCTCTCTCTCTCTCTCTCTCTCTCTCTCTCTCTCTCTCTCTCTCTCTCTCTCTCTCTCTCTCTCTCTCTCTCTCTCTCTCTCCCCCCCCCCCTTCCTCTCACCTTTTCTTACCCTTGTGTAGTGGATTGTATATTTAGCCTTCTCGGACAAGGGCAGAAAGCTCGGAGGGCCTGTGTGCACGTTAACAGTTTCCTTGGCTACTGGCTGAATTGGCTCCTGAACAACAACAAACACAGACAGGGAATATTTCTCCTGTGTGTCTTTCTGGTTTACATACATTTGGACTCCACTGCTGCTACAGTGTTAATGCACTGTGCTGAGATTCTCATTGTGGGAGAAGTCCAGAGCACTTATAGAGGTATCCATGTCCATTGTGGGAGAAGTTCAGATCACTTATGGAGATATTTGTGCCCATTGAAAGTGACCCTTTACGAAAATAAACTTAGTCACTACTGGGCTTGAGGGACATGGAAAGCTTACACAACTAGGCAACAAATGATATAAGCAGGATCATCGTCATCTTCCACTTTTGCGTCAAGCGTCGTGGGGAGGGGTGGTTAATGTTTCAGTGCCCAATGGATGGCCGGAAATGTACTCTTAGAGATGAGCTTGTCAGGAGACGGTCTTCGGGACACTAACAGTTAGAGATGAGCTTGTCAGGAGACGGTCTTCGGGACACTAACAGTTAGAGATGAGCTTGTCAGGAGACGGTCTTCGGGACACTAACAGTTAGAGATGAGCTTGTCAGGAGACGGTCTTTGGGACACTAACAGTTAGAAATGTTAACATGATTGAGGTAACCACATGGCCCACTTGACATGTTTGTTGAGAACGCATTTTTTCCTGTGGCACCCTACGGATGTGAGTCATGGACAGTTTTGCAATCAATAACAGAAAACAATCGGCTTTAAAACTAGAATGCTCCATCCATCCATCCATCCATCATGTGCCATGCCGGTAAGCGTGGGCAGTCATGTTTTGCCATCTCACTCGATCACCAGAGTCGTGAATCAGTTCCGTGTTTCTGTCTCGACCATGCCACAAGGCCAAGCCATCCAGGTACTTGCTTCTAGGTCTTCCTCTTGGTCTGTTCCCTTCGATCTTACCAGTTGTCACCAAGTTCTCCAATCCATCTCTTCTCATAACATGCCCAAAAAAGTTTGACTGTCTGCGTCTAATGTCTCTAATCAGTTTACGGTCTTCGTTTGTTTCTTGAAGGACCTGTTCATTGGTCTTTCTGGCTGTCCATGGTATTTTTTGCATTTTCCTCAGAAACCACATTTCTACAGCCATCAGATGTTTTTCAGCTTGACTGCTCATTGTCCAAGCTTCACATCCATATAAAAGAATGCTACATACACATTTTCAGAATTCAGTGGACCTAGAAGGAGTACATACTGTGACATTGTTAAAGATTTCGACATTGAGGAAAACTGGATCATAAAACAACTTCATGTCTGGAAGACTGGCAATATTAAGTGTCTCGGTGGTTGGGTAGAACAGTGGTGGCATTATTCCTGGGTTCCTGGCAGATAGGCAGGGGTCGACTGGTACGGAGACACGACAATGAAGGGGTCAGCATGAAAATGCATGAGGCAGAGGAACTGGCAAACGATCGAGACGCTTTTCGGCGGGTCGTGAAGAGAGCCACGTGCTGCGAAGGACCTACTGCGTAATGATGACGATTGACGTGATAGATTTATTTTATTTACCCATAATCCCGCCTGCCTAACGCGTTCCCAGCCTGCAAAATTTAGTAGATGCAGTTGTTGCACACAGTGAACAACTAGAATTAGAACTGAATATTAAGAAGATACAAATTATGGTCGTCACTGGGAAGAAGGAAATACCACAATGTGATATACAAGTAGATGGACATATTCTTAAACAAGTGAATCGATACTGTTATCTCGACACAGTCATAACATCTGATGGGAGATGCCTGGAAGAGATTAGAACAAGAATTGCCATTGCGAAGGTAGCCTTTTGCAAGATGAAAAACATACTGACCAACAAAAAGATATCAATTGAAACGAGAAAAAGAGTGTTGCAGTGCTACATAGAACCTATACTTTTGTATGGATGTGAAGCGTGGACAATAAACAGTCAAGCAGAAAAACAGCTGATGGCTGTGGAAATGTGGTTTCTGAGGAAAATACAAAGAATATCATGGACAGACAGAAAAACCAATGAACAAGTCCTTCAAGAAACAAATGAAGATTGTAAAATGATTAGAGACATTAGACATAGACAGTCAAAAATTTTTGGGCATGTTATGAGAAGAAATGAATTGGAGAACTTGGTGACAACTGGCAAGACCGAAGGGAAGAGACCAAGGACAAGCCCGAGAAGTAAATACCTGGATGGCTTGGCCACGTTGCATGATCGAGACAAGAACACGGAGCTGATCCACTACTCTGGTGATCGAGTGAGATGGCAGAACATGACCGCCCACGCTTATCGGCATGGCACATGATGGATGGATAGATGTTCCCAGCCTTCCGCCAATCGTGAATAAGTTCTGTGTAAACTCGCGGCCGTCGACAGCTGTTTCCTCTCGGTGTGTGCTGTCAACAAGTGAGTCAGGGCCGGAGACCTTGGCAACGCGTAATAGTACTTACGTACGCCAAAGAAAGTATCCCAAACTGATATACACTGACTTGAGGAATGTGGTACACTTTCGTGTCATGCAGTTACAGTTAACACACCTGTATTGTTTTGGCGTTCACAGAAGTAGAAAAAGGAAGTAGAGACTAGAGGACGCACTAGACAACATAAACATTCCAACCTGTCACCTCCATATGATGACGGCTCATCGCTGCAGGAATAAGTGTACTTCCACGCATGACCAAACCAGAAACCCCTGGTGAAAAAAAAGCGTCTTCATTAGCCATGTCAATCATGCACATAAACCCACAACTGTGGAATATGAAAATAATTCGTATCTAACCATTTAGACAGCATCATAGGTCTCATAATTGTATATAACACGGTGTTTCTGCAGCGAGGCACCGTCGTCATTTGGATGTGACAGGTTAGAATCCCGGTCGGTAACTATAAAGTTAAATTGTTATATTGTCTAGTGCAGTGGTTCTCAACCACTTTTGGCCCATGCACCCCTTCACCATATGTTCAGAACGTCATTCCCCCCCCCCCCCACTTTCGTATTTCCTCCCTTTAAATCCTCCCCCCCCCCCCTTTGCACACACACAGTGTACGTAAAATGAAAGCTAAATTTAATAACACATGACGCATCTTTGGACCCGTTAGGGATACACAAAGTGGAGAGTGGAAAAGAAGAAGTAACAAAGACATTTATGATCTGTTTAAGTCCCCGCTAATCACTGGTATCATGAAGGCTAATAGACTACAATGACTAGGGCATATAGAAAGAATGGAAGATAATAGGGAAACAAAACTCGCTTACACTCAGGACATAAATGACCGTAGACCCCGAGGTAGACCAAGAAGACGGTGGAGAGATAATATATATACAGACCTACAAGCACTTCGAATCAACGACTGGCAAGAGAAGGTCAACCAGAGAGACGAATGGGGACGGCTTGTATCTGCAGCAACCCCTCTGCTGTGTGTCCACCGTGACGAGGTAGAGGGGCTTGCGCGTCCCAATGACCCCAAGAGCTATGCCGACGGTAGCACAGCTACTGGTAGGGCCACCCATGTCGGACAGGTCAAGGGAGAGGAACCAGACGAAGAGACACACAAACCTGCTGCCTTGTAGGTAGACTAGGGACACTCAAAGGCTAGGGAAAGCACCCCGAATACATGCTTGTCGAAATCGGATGTACTGAGCCACAGGCTTGACAAAGCAGTGCAACGTAACTTAATTCATGATGTCACAAATCAAAATTAATCGTTATGGTGCTAATCCCGCGAAGTCCCATCAGGCGGCGATAGTGCCGGGCCCCCTGTCTCGAGGGGGTCCACCCATGACTACTGGTGGTCACCTTCCCCTGTGCTGTGGAGTCAAGGCACAGAGGAGTAGGTTAAGAGCTATTGACCAAATACCCCGGACACTCAACATACTACAGTGGAATGCCGAAGGAGTTTACAAGAAAAAACTCTCCATAACACAGCGTCTTCATAAAGATAGAATAGATGTGGCATGCATTCAAGAGACACACCTCAACGCCAATCGCAAATTCTCAGTCAGAGGATATCAGGCCACACGTTTCGACCGCGAAGGACACAAAGGAGGAGTTCTAATACTTACACGAAATACAATACCTTGCAGCGAAGTATCTGTGATCTCTGACAACCAAACGGAAATTATAGGTGTTGATATAATGATAAAGGACGTGAAAATAAGAATCTACAATCTGTATAGCCCAGCAGATAAGGACCTTACACTCTCAAACATGAAAATAACTGACACAAACTGCATTATTGTCGGAGACTTTAATAGCCGTTCAGAAAGATGGGGATACCCAGATACTGACAAAAGAGGAGATGAATTGGAGGACTGGGAAATAAACTCAAATCTCCATCTACTCAACAAAGCGGATGACACACCGAGCTTTTACTCCAGAAGATGGCTTACCACTTCTACTCCAGACTTAGCTTTCTGCACAGGAGACATCCTTCACAAAATCGATCGCCATTTGCTGGACCAATTAGCAGGTAGTGACCACAGACCAATCAAGCTTGTAATGAATATGGAGTATGTTCCACAGGAGCAAAAGCCCTTTCCCCGCTGGAGTTACAAACGAGCAGATTGGGACAGATTTGCCATACTAACAGACACATATTGTGAAAACATAAATACACGATATGGCAACATGAAGCAAATGGTGGAAAGTCTAAACAGAGCGCTAATACAGGCAGCCACTGAGTCTATTCCAAGAGGAACGAGGAAAAATTACAAACCATACTGGACTGAAGAACTACAAAGTTTGGAGGACAAAGTTGAAGATGCCAGGAAGACAGCAGAGAGAGAACAAACAATTGAAGCAAACATCTCTCTCAAAGCCATCTCAGCAAAATATAAAAGAACAGTAAATCAAACAACAAGAGATTGTTGGAGGGAAAAAACAGAAAACCTGAATTTTGACAGGGATGGAAACAAACTATGGAAACTAGTGAAAGCCATGAACAATGAAGGACCTAGAAACAAACAAATAACAATTAAACAAGGAAATGCCTTGCTTACAGGAAAAAAGGCTGCAAATGCACTAATGGAACACTATGCAAATGCAAACCACATTGATATTACAACCGAACAGAAGAAAGCAATCAAAGACAAACAGATACATCATAGTAATACAGACACAGCAGCAGCATATATGATGGCAAATCTAACAATTGAAGAAATGGAACAGGCAATGAATACCCTAAAAAAGAAGAAATCACCAGGAAAGGATGGAATCACAAATGAAATGCTAATAGGACTAGGCACCAAGGCAAAGAAGAAACTACTAGCAGTCCTAAATAACAGCTGGAAGAGAGGAATTGTCCCACAGGCATGGAAGGAAGCTATACTAATACCAGTCCCAAAGAAAGGAAAAGACCTGGAAGAACCAAATGGCTATCGACCTATCAGTCTACTTAGCTGTGTAGGAAAATTAATGGAACGCATTATCAATGGCAGGCTAACATGGCATCTGGAAGAAAACAAACTCCTAACACCACACCAAGCAGGATTCAGAAAGTACAGATCCACTGAAGATCAAATAACCTATATAGCTCAGGAAATAGAGGATGCCTTCCAAGAGAAAAAGCACACACTAGCGGTCTGGATAGATTTAGAAAAAGCATTTGATAAAGTATGGAAGGAAGGATTGAAAGTAAAACTGCAAAAAATGCATGTTTGTGGAAAAATGTATAAATGGATCAGCCACTACCTTGAGAACAGAACTGCCAGGACAAAAGTACAAGGACAAACCAGCAAAATGATGCTGTTGGAGCAAGGTGTCCCCCAAGGAGGAGTTCTTTCACCAACATTATTCCTAGCATATATAAATGACATCACGGAAAATTTTCCAGCCAGAGTACACACATCCTCCTTTGCAGATGACCTAGCCATATGGACATCTGAAGATTATATTAGTACAGCTAACAGCAGAATACAGCAAGCCTTATTAGCGCTAGAGGACTGGTCAAAATCATGGCTAGTGAAGATAAGTGAGGAGAAAACAACATGCACAGTGTTCTCCCTCTCAAATAAAACTCAGCAACCTAAGCTGGTATTGAATGGAAAAATATTGCGCCATGAAGAAAATCCAAACTATCTAGGAGTCACCTTTGATCGTCGCCTGACATGGAAGACACAGGTTGAGAAAAATCGAACAAGAGCAAGGCAGAGAATGGCAATCATGAAAAAGCTTGCTGGTACAACGTGGGGAGCAGATGAGAAAGTTCTCAAGAAGTTGTATACTGGACGGGTGAGGCCAGTACTGGAATATGGCATTGCAGCTTGGGCAACAGCAGCTAAGTCAAACTTTAACAAAATAAGTAGAGTCCAAAACCAAGGAATGCGAATCATAACTGGAAGCCTGAAGACAACGCCTATTAATGAACTAGAAAAGATCACTTGTTTACAACCAATGCAGGACAGAAGAGATAGCAGAGCCCAGCAACAAGCAGAAAATTTAGAAGATTGACAGACCACCCTATGTATAACAGGTTTAATGGTTTTGGAAATGGAAGATTGAAGCGTAGCAACTTTGTAGAAACTGCAAAACGAAAGATTAGGGCAGATCCCATACTTAACATATCAACAGTCAAGTCCATTTACAATGCACATAACTTCCCAGCTTGGAGACAGCAGCAACTGCCTGAGATGATAGAAAACATTCCTGGTATTGAGAAAAAGAACACTCAGAATGAAACCAAAAGAAGAAAAATAACCCTCAACTACATAAAAGAACATTACCCAAGCAGCAATTGGACCCATGCATATACAGATGGATCAGCCAAAGATTCAATTACAATTGGAGGAAGAGGAATTCTCCTTAATTTAAACAATAGAGTGATAAAAACACAGTCAGTGGCAACTGGAAAATTTTCAAGTAACTTCAAAGCAGAGGTAGAGGCTTTGAAAACTGCAGCAGAAATGCTCTTGATGGAGGAAAATAAAGAGAAGCAAATAGCTATCTTCACAGATGCAAAGTCAGCTGTCTCAATACTGAAGAGCAAAAATAGCACATAACTAGCTGACCTAAGAGCAGCACTCCATGGTCTATGCCAGAAATCCAAAAAAGTTGTAATACAGTGGATCCCATCACATTGCAGTATACCTGGAAATGAAGACGCTGACAGACTGGCAAAAGAGGGCGGACGATTACCACAGCCTGACACAGACATAACCTATAACGAGGCAAAAAGGTTTATAAAAAGCACTTATAGAACCAAATGGGAATCAGAGCATCCAGGCCACCAGAAGGATGATGCATATTACAAACTCGACCGAAGAGAACAAGTAGCAATCTTCAGACTCCGCTCAGGACATAACAGGCTGAAACACCACTTGTTCAATAAACTAAAGATAGGAGATACCGATGAATGTAATTGTGGAACTGGTAAAATGACAGCTAAACATTTGCTGCAGGAGTGCCCAATATATGCAGAACAGAGAAAGATATTTTGGCCCACGCCTGCTTCATTTGAGGACAAGCTCTATGGAGATATCAACAAGCTCAAGTTGACTACAGCTTACTTTAACTACATTCAGGTTGACATCTAAAGGTGCATGTAGATGTATTTAGACTGCCACACTTCATACCACAGGTATGTCGGTTACAAAAGCGTCCCAGAGGCATGAAATGGAATATTGCTTGGATAGCAAATCCATTACGTGGAAAGTCCGAATCAAAAGCTCACTGTGTGGGCTTCGTAAAAGGTGGGAAAAGTGTCCTAGTGACACGAAATGGAATATTGCTTGGATAGCAAATCCATTACGTGAAAAGTCCGAATCGAAAGCTCACTGTGTGGGCTTCATAAAAGGTGGAAAAAGTGTCCTAGTGGCACGAAATGGAATATTGCTTGGGTAGCAAATCCATTATGTGGAAAGTCTTAATCGAAAGCTCACTGTGTGGATGTCATCTGCAGACTGCATTCTTCTGGTTTCCGGAGGAACAGCCTATGGTGAACGGAAGGCCCAATATACGGAAGTGAGGCTAAGCAGCCATGTGCAGGACGTGACGATTCCTTGGGTGAGCCCAGTACCAGAGCGCTGTGTGATGGCTCTGCAAGTATGGAAGCCTCCTTGGATGGCGGGGAATGCCCATGGTCTGCCTCTGCCTTCCCTTGAGGGTTGACCAGGATGTCTTTGGCTGTTCTATATGGGCCAGCTAGGATGGGGGATAACACCACAACAGTGAGATTCAAACGTCCTAAGAAACCCCCGGGAAGGTTAACCCGGTCAACAAATGCCCGCAGAAGTCGGATGTGTCGGCCTAACGGCGCAAGAACGCAGCTCTGCTGTAAACAGGCACAACGCAGTCACATCCGGGAAAAAAAAATCCGGATGAACGCAGAAGAAGAAGTATCTGCAGCAAAGAACCTCAATGGCTCGGAACGCTGAAGAAGAGAATACTAGAACAAGTATAGACGTCTACATAAAACGTGATTTGCCGGTCTACTTACGTCATAGAATAAATTTAATAAGGGCGAGAAGTACAGAACCGTAAAGTATGGCGAGAAAATACAATATCAAGTAATCGGTTCTTGTATTGGAAGCGGGGGGGGGGGGGGGGGAATCCCCATCGGTTGTGAACCACTGATCTAGTGTGTCCTCTAGTCTCTACTTCCTTCTTCTACTTCTATGAGAGCCAAACAATACTATGTGTTTATTTATGAACTGTCCATTTTGGTCTCAAAAGGGTTCCATAATTGATATTTGCAGGACATCGCAATCCGCCCCAGCATTTATTGGCTGTTTGTGATTCTCTAGGCACGTTTACGTGCAGTAGATTTCATAGTGTAGTACAGGTCCCGACATTATTAAGATGAGGATGACCTTCTTTGGCACATTTGCGCTCCAGAACATTTTCAATTAGTTACATGAATTGGTTACATGAATAACGGCCACTAAAGGAGGCATTCTGGGTATATGGTGCTAATACCACCATCTTGTAGATCAACTGGTGCTCCTTGGTTGCAGTGGTCATGTTCACACTGAACACGTTTACTTCCTACACAAATTGTGGGATGAACTTTAGGTTGGGTTGATGTACGAGCCCAGGTTGTTTAAAATACAAATATGTGCCTCGAGGGGGACTCGAACAATTGACGGTCGGGCCGACAAGCAGGCGTGCACTGCACTATGGTGGCTCCCAGGGATGTTTTTGGTCAGATGTTAAGTCCGTCACCGCTGGTCACCAGCGGCTGGTGGTTTGAACACGCGACCAGTGTGTCGGTAAGCTAGTTTAACAATCACTAGGGAGTACGCAACAAGACATATTTTTGTTGATCATACACTTGTAAAGAAACTTATTGGAAACAATTTGCTGGCATCAAAACTGCACATGACGTAGGTCTTCATT
This sequence comes from Cepaea hortensis, assembly GCA_963921405.1. NCBI lineage: Eukaryota > Metazoa > Mollusca > Gastropoda > Stylommatophora > Helicidae > Cepaea > Cepaea hortensis. The sequence continues at coordinate 73,409,307 of OY992889.1, forward strand.
CATTTTATCAATCAATCCGAAGACTAGACTACTAATGTTGAAGCTGAAAGGTGTAAACAAGTATGTAAGCATCAACCATTGTTAGCAAGTCCACACAAAACATGGACAGGGGCCGTGTGTGTGACCATGTGAACCTGCCTGATTTCCCGCCTTTCTCGATGTGGAAAACGATCGGTTCCCAGCGCGCGAGGTCCAAGAAAACATTTGCATGTTATCGGATATTTGTGACAATTTTCGCCATTTCGTGAAGTTTTTTAAATATTTAAAATGACATGTTGAGTATATTATATTTGTTTATTACTTAATGTCTTCGTTATTTATGTTAACCATTATTAAGTCCGTCGTGTGTGCGTTCAGTCTTTCACGATATTCCATCATCCCTACCAGTACTGCTCTGTCTGTTGTTACCAGTACTCACAAACACGCCGGATTGCGGGCCTTACGTTACGTTGGGGAAACACGAGAGTTGGAGCAACAAGGTCAACAATGATACAAACGTAACTAAACACCGGTAAAGGTCACCATGAAACGGCGGGGAGGACGGAAATATAAGTGGTTGAAGAACCGTGCTAAGAATCCAGCAATTCCCTACCTCGTACATAAATCGACATAAGGGCCAGGTGACGCACTTTCACAATTCCCCGAAATACCAGCCCAAGGGTTCGTAGTCAGCCCCTGGCGATTTGGGAGCAGACCGCTTTGCGTTGATTTCGATGGTATGAGCGCCAGCCATCCAGAACACAATGAGAAAACTACTTAACGTAAAAGTGCCTAGTAAATAACAACCAGTCACTGTGTGTCGGGGTTGACTGCAACGTCATGTATAGGACATGCAACTAATTTTTAACTACATAAATCATGGGGGTAGTAGCCCAGGTGATAGCTAGCACACTTGCTTTGCCGGCCTGGTGGCCATGGGTTTAGATCCCCCTTGGGGGCAGACATTTATTTTTAAAATGGACTTGAGCTCCCATGAGCCAATTCCGGGAAATCGTCTGTGAAGAAAAGACAACCGGTGTGAGAATGAGCACATCACTCATCGAACACAGAGTAAGTGAAATGGGGCTAACTCTAAAACTTGTGCTGAGTTACTTAATGCAGAATAATAATAACAGACTGTCAGTGTTAGCATAGACTGTCAGTGTTAGCATAGACTGCCAGTGTTTGCATAGGCTGTCAATATTTCCTTAGTCTGTCAATATGTGCATAGAATGTCAGTGTTTGCATAGGCTGGTTCTGGAACTTCTCATCAGCGGAGGGCACATTAGGATTGAAACAGCCAGGATTCAGCACAGCACATATACGTACTGGCTGGGGTTAAGCCTAGGTTGGTGATATTACACCCCTCCCCCCTCAACCAGCTTGTAGTTATTTAACGGCCAACAGACGCTAACCCAGTGCCCTGGGGGTTCAGTGATGTCAACCACGTAGCTTTCATTGGGTTCAGTGATGTCAACCACGTAGCTTTCATTGGGTTCAGTGATGTCAACCACGTAGCTTTCATTGGGTTCAGTGATGTCAACCACGTAGCTTTCATTGGGTTCAGTGATGTCAACCACGTAGCTTTCATTGGGTTCAGTGATGTCAACCATGTAGCTTTCATTGGGTTCAGTGATGTCAACCACGTAGCTTTCATTGGGTTCAGTGATGTCAACCACGTAGCTTTCATTGGGTTCAGTGATGTCAACCACGTAGCTTTCATTGGGTTCAGTGATGTCAACCACGTAGCTTTCATTGGGTTCAGTGATGTCAACCACGTAGCTTTCATTGGGTTCAGTGATGTCAACCACGTAGCTTTCATTGGGTTCAGTGATGTCAACCATGTAGCTTTCATTGGGTTCAGTGATGTCAACCACGTAGCTTTCATTGGGTTCAGTGATGTCAACCACGTAGCTTTCATTGGGTTCAGTGATGTCAACCACGTAGCTTTCATTGGGTTCAGTGATGTCAACCACGTAGCTTTCATTGGGTTCAGTGATGTCAACCACGTAGCTTTCATTGGGTTCAGTGATGTCAACCACGTAGCTTTCATTGGGTTCAGTGATGTCAACCATGTAGCTTTCATTGGGTTCAGTGATGTCAACCATGTAGCTTTCATTGGGTTCAGTGATGTCAACCATGTAGCTTTCATTGGGTTCAGTGATGTCAACCACGTAGCTTTCATTGGGTTCAGTCGAGGTGTAAGCGCCATCGGACTAGTGTCCGACGTCTGCTTCGTCGTCTCAATAAATGAGGGAAAGACTGCCAATCTATTCCTACGTACATTCAGGCCTACAAAATGTGATGGACCCTTCACATCACCGCAGAAAGAAACTCTTTAGGGGCACATTTATTGAACCGGTACTATTAATTTGTCGGTGACCCTGGCTAAGGAGTTTACGTCTTTCTCCGTAATCTCGTATATCCACGTAGGGTAACGCAGCTGCGCGAGATTCAGTAGCGGATCGCGTCGCGTTGCTTACTTACGGGGGTATGTGAGCCGGTCGCTCAGAAAAACTATAGAGCGTAATCTTGCCAAGAAATCAACAACAGCGGTAAAATGCTGGTGTTGACAGCGATGTACTGTAAATAAGATATGCGAAAAAAAAAAAAAAAAACTATTAATTGAATGGTATCCATGCACACCATCTTTTGTTACCTTTTGGATGCGAGATCACTGCTTGGTTTTTCCTCCGAAGTCGGAGAGTGTCTGCCTGTACGGCGAGGAACCACCAGTCTGCACACCAATAAGCCAGACATGGGACAACGGATACTCACGCAAAACTCAGGTCCTGTATGACATCACACTGATGTTGGACAACAGGATGCCTTCATCCGACATACAGGACTTCGCGTTGGAGCTCAAGCCAACGAAAACAAGCAAGCAAGCAAGCAACTGCTTGGTTTCGTATTGTGTACTTCACGCGTAATTGGGAAATAACCAAGGACATCTCCGAAACCGGAATCACAGTCTGAGAAAGTGCACAAGAAGAAGGGGGATAACAAGGGTGACATTGAACTGAACACTCCACCTTGTAATAGTGTAATCTTCTTCTTTCGTTCATTTGAAATGTATTGTCTTTATAGGCAATATTATCTCTTGTTGCGTTGAATCAAGACCCGAAATCATAGCACTCAGGATATTCCCACACGTGATCCGTCCTCGCAACAGCCAGCGAAGAGTTCCAATACGTGTATAATAGCACAATCTAATATTTACGAAGTCGTCAACATTCACATCCTCCATTTTGTGGTATCTGTATTTATATTACTTATACCTTTACTTGACTTGCTGCCTTCCTCACAAACAAAGACGGCTTAAACGTATTTCCATCAGTGTCTATCTGTGGCCATGATTGTACAGTCTAACATCTTCTGTACAGTTCATCTAGTGGTGTTTTAGTCTAATTAAAACTTGTGTTTTCTTCTTGCGACTTATGTCAACCACCTTTCCAACTACCATGGCTTATATTATGGTGCTTTGTCTATATACGCGTCCCCTCGTTCTTTACCACTTGTTGCTACAATTAAGAATTGTAGTAATAAGGTGCTGTTCTATTTCGTAGTTTGTCATTGCTTTCGGAACGACGGACGCCTCATACTAGCGAAATCAACGCAAAACGGTCTGCTTCCAAATCGCCCGCATATGATTTCGAACCCTGGACTTGGTGGACGGGAAATTATCAAACTGCACGTCTCACTATCCTCTAAGCCACAGCGCCGGTTGCTCAGAGCAGTTTTAAAAAAAAAAAAACATCGTCATCTTACCATACCCTACATCATTTTAGAGGGGTTATAAAATAAGAATTGTTTTTTTTTTAAAAACCTTGGTACACGACAAAGAAGTCAACAGTCCACAAAGAAACACATTTATTTTCAGGCGTGCAGAGAATTGTTACTGGCGCGCGCGCGCGCACGCACGCACACACACACACACACACACACACACGCATACACATACACAAACTGAAGAGCAGAAGTAGACAGACATCACTCAATCACTCAAGGTGCTTGATTAGGAAGCTATAGAGCCAACCCATGGGCTGGTCGACGTGTTGGTGGTGACTATCCATAAAGAATATGGCAATCGGTCACTCTGTCGCCAGTCCACGCGGAATGGGTTGAAATAACCTGTGAAATAAATACACCAAGCTTGAGGCTATAGTAGGATCGTCTCTGTCACTATTTTGTAGTGTTTGACGGTACCTTTTGGAAATATTTCATAGATGAGGCATGGTCGCTGATTTCCTTGGTTGACGCCATGCGGTGTTTAGTGTTGTGTTTCATTTCCAACCACTGGCAGCCGGGTCTAACAATATTGGATTGGTTGCCAGGACTAACAAACAGGTCTTAACATATTTAGTATGCTGTCTAATGTTTAAGTGCTTTAAGTGCACCCGCCTCATTAGGGCCTCACAGTGCCCACTTGCTATCGGGAAAACTGACACCATGGCCAGTCCGCCATTGATTCAAACCATTCCCTAGATATCACACACATATCGGGGTCCATGTTTGGGAGAACATTCTTGAATTCTGTAGAACCAACAGTTTTCTGGTTGTTTATAAACAGTGGTACCCAAAGATTATGCTAGGTATGCAACTACGCGCTTTGGGACCTCGAGAAGAGCAGGTGAGAACACTTGCTACGCGTTTTCATTCTATTGTTAGCGTTCACGAGTATATACGACGAGTCCATTTTAAGCATGAGCATTCTCTCCCAACCTGGTAAGCTCTTGGGCTGGAAAACGCGCGAAGTGAGAGAAGCAGGTGTCAGCCGCCAGAAAGTAGAGCTGGGACCTCGCGTTTTGGTTTCTTACAGGCAGAAAATCCGACAGACGTTAATCTACATTGAGCTGTCGGCACAATTACGTGACCTTAAGTTTAAGTATCCAAAATAACTAGGTCAAAACATACTGGGGACGCAGAGTTCACACGATAAAAGAGCTGACTATGGATAACATCTCAGTATGAGACCGTGTAAACAAATGTTTGTGAATACAGTGACAGAACAGATTTCATTGGAAATGTGAGTACTGTATGGCTGGCTATATACAGGTGTGAACGCCTTTAAGCGTGCATATACTGGTATTCTGTTCTTACATACTTGGGTCAGCTGATCATTGATTTGGCAATGTTCTTCTGTCTCCATTAATTTTGTTTCTTTTTGCTGTTTCACTCTGAGTATTCTATTTCTCTATACCAGAAAATGTCCATCTCATCTCAGACAGACTCTACTGTCTCCAAGCTGGGGATCTGTGGACATTGCATGTGGGTTTGGCTGTTGTTAAATTAAGTGTCGACCCTGGCCTGATCTTTCTTATTGCAGATTTGACAAATTTGTTTCTCTTTAGTCTTCTCCCCACAAGCCTTCGATACATGAAGTGATCTGTCTAGCTTGTACATGGTTGTTGGAATTACACTATCTCTACAGTAGTTGTGTTTGTTGTTATATCCAAATGTCTTTAAAATTATGGCACAAAATTCAAGATTGGTGACTCAGCCATGTGCACATGTGGTTTGGCGTCGCAGACAGCAGAGCACATACTCCACGATTGCCCAAACTACAAAATATCCAAGCGAACCTTCTGGCCTAGAGAGACAACAGTGGAAGATAAACTCTATGGACCGCTGAGTGAACTAAAAAAAGACTGTTAGATTCATACAAGAGACAACATTGCAGTTACAAACATATTTCAGGCGAACGAAAGAAGAAAATGGCACATTCTTTGTTGATCTTGTTTACAACGATGTGGTGTTAGTCTCATATTTATATAGACACCAGTCGTTACTCGATGTGGTCGGTGTCATGCCGGCCACTTTTACATCCGACAGCATTTTCTGGTACCCGTTGTAGGCTTGGTGCAACTGAGAGCTCAAGTCAATAAAGAAAAAAATGTCCTCTTCGATGGGGATTCAACCACATAATGAATCAGACTGACAGGCAGAAGTGTTAGCCACAACATTCTTGTGGCTCTCCTTATGGCACATATAGATAGCGTGTCTGTCTGACCCGGCCCAGCCCATGGTGGAGAGCATCTCATTTAAATCATATAAGTAGTCATATAAGATCCCGTTCCCGACTATCTGTATGTCTGTCTGTCTTGGGTAAATGGAGGAGGGAGGAGGAAGAGGGAGGTGGAGGAGGGAAGAGGAGGGAGGAGGAGGGAGGAGGAGACAGGAGGAATAGGAGGGAGGAGGAGGGATTAGGAAGAGGAGGGAGGAGTAGGGTGGAGGAGGAGGGGGAGGAGGAGGGAGGAGGAAGAGGGAGAAGGAGGGAGGAGGAGATCGCAGGAGGAGGAGGAGGAGAGGGAGGAGGAGGAGGGAGAGGGAGGAGGAGGGAGGAGGAGAGAGTAGGCGGAGGGAGGAGGCGGAGGGAGCAGGAAGAGGGTGGAGGAGGAGGGAGGAGAAGGAGGAGGGAGGAGTAGAGAGTGGGAGGAGGGAGGAGGCGGAGGGAGGAAGAGGGAGGAGGAAGAGGGAGAAGGAGGAGGGAGGAGAAGGAGGGAAGAGGATGAGAGGGAGGAGGAGGAAGAGGGAGGAGGAGGAATGTGAAGGGAGGAGGAGGGAGGAGGTAGAGGGAGGAGGAGGAGGAGGGAGGAGGATAGAGGAGGAGGGATGAGGAGGAAGAGGGAGGAGGAGGAATGTGAAGGGAGGAGGAGGGAGGAGGTAGAGAGAGGAGGCGGAGGGAGGAGGAGAATGGAGGAGGAGGGATGAGGAAGAGAGGGAGGAGGAGGGGGAGGAGGAGGGAGGAAGAAGGAGGAGGGAGGAAGACGGATGAGGGGGAGGAGGGAGGGGTAGGAGGGGGAGGAGGAGAAGGGAGGAGGAGGAGGGAGCAGGAGGAAGGAGGAGGAGGAGGAAGAGGGAGGAGGAAGAGAGAGGAGGGAGGAGGAAGAGAGAGGAGGGAGGAGGAGGGAGGAAGAGATAGGCGGAGAGAGGAGGAGGAGGGAGGAGGAGGAGTAGGGATGAATAGGAGGGAGGAGAAGGGAGGAGGAGGGATTAAGAGAAAGAGGGGGGAAAGGGGAGAAGGAGGAGGGAGGAGGAAGAGGGATGAGGAGGGAGGAGGAGGGAGGATGAGGAGGAGGGAGGAGGAGGAGGGAGGATGATGAAGGAGGAGGAGGAGGAGGGAGGAGGGTGAAGGAGGAGGAGGAGGGGGAGGAGGGAGGGGGAGGAGGAGGGAGAAGGAGGAGGAGGGAGGAGGAGAACGTAGGTGGGGGAGGATGAGAAGGGAGGAGGGAGAGGGAGGAGGAGGGAGGAGGAGGAGAGAGGAGGAGGGAGGAGGTGGAGGGAGAAGGAGGAGGGAGGAAGGGGTAGAAGGAGGAGGGAGAAGGAGGGAGGAGGAGACAGGAGGAAGAGGGAGAAGGGAGGAGGAGGGAGGAGGTAGTAGGATGATTGATTGCCATCCCAACAGGTTAATATGTTATCGCGGACCTCAGAGAGAAGTGTCTATGTAGAAGACCATTTCCTGGACGTACGTATTTTGGGAGGGGGAGGAGGGAGGAGGGAGGAGGAGGAAGAAGAAAAAAAAACTACGACAGTTGGCATCTCTGGAATGAAAGGAAGGCGTGTAGAAAATTTCATCTCAATCGGATGGGCCGTTCGCGAGCGTATAAAGGACATACATACAGACAGACATACAGACAGACATACAGACAGAGATACGGACATCCTAATTTATATATAAGATTCAGCTAAAACCTGAAGCAAAATGTCTCTGGGCACACAAGGTCAGCCAAAACTTGAATATTTATCGGCTAAATCTGGTTTGTCTGTCAGATTCTCGGCTGTCGTCTAACACAGTGGTTCTCAACCTTTGTTTCGGCGCATGCACCCCTTCATCATATTTTCAAAACGTCATTCCCCCTTTCGTATTTCCTCCCTATAACCCCCCCCCCCCCCCCTCCCATGGAAAAAAAAAATGGAAGCTCAATTTAATAACACATACTAGAACAAGTCTAGACGTCTACATAAAACATGATTTGCAGGCCTACTTATGTTATAAAACGAATTTCAGAAGGGTGGAAGTACAGAACCGGAAAGTATGGAGGGAAAAACAATATCAAGTAATCGGTTCTTGTATTAAGGCGATTTTGAAATAACCTTATTCCCCCCACCCTAAAATCGGGGGGGGGGGGGGGGAAATCCCCACTGGTTGAGAACCACTGGCTAACTTCTGGTTAAATCGGCCAGATCGGCAGAAAATGGCTAAATTGGCGTCTGCTCTGTTGCATCACCATTGAGAGATCTGTGGTCGCTCTCCCGCCTTCATCAGTTGTGATTTACTTCACCCCATGTTTGAATCGGTTCCAAGATATATTTCGCATAGACATTGCTTTCATCGCTTCATGTGTAAGAAGTAATCATTCTGTGGGAAGGCTGGTGGTGTTGTCTGCTGACAACAAGCAGGGACAGGAGCGAGCCGGTGAGAACAGTTGCCCTGCATGCATGCCGTGTTTGTTTGTCCATGTTGATTGAATGGAATGATTGCAATTAAAGTAGCTTCTATTCTGTGTCAACACGCGATCACAGCGGTGGATTCCCGGCTAATCTTCTGATGCCAACTTCAGCTACTACTTATAAATAATCTTACACTTACAGGTAGATATGGAAGAAACGAACAAACTTGCCATTATTAAATATTATAATTATATTAGTTAGTTAGTTAGTTGACAGATCATCCTCGCTGCACATCGAACCATTCAGTCCATAAGTGCTCGGATCCCCTCCTCAGCAAATCCCGCAGCGTGTAGCGGCTAACGACGCCAGTTCTGTGTTGGTTTATCAATCTTCTTTGGCTTCCTGCGTAGTGTTCTTGTTTGGCCACACCTCTTTTAATTTGATGCTCTAGCAGTCTGGCCATTGTTGTAGATTCACAGTCATCACTTGGTTCTCGCAAAAGTCTCACATCACGTAGAGCATTCAGAATGTCAGCCTGGTCCATGGCGCGTCCGCCCTCCACAGTAGCCTCACCTGCGAGCTTGTCAGCCCGCTCATTTCCTTGTACTCCCGCATGCCCTGGCACGAAGATGAAACTAATCTTTGCCAGCCGAGGAGACCGCTTCAGAGGCAGCAACCATTCTCTTCGGATCGACCCCTCCTCTATCCTCTTGATCATGTTCATTGAGTCGCTAAGGAAACAAGCCCTGGTGAATGTCTGTGTCTCGAGCCATGTTATTGCTTTACTTACTGCCATGACTTCCATGGTCAGGCTACTTGTGGTTTCAGTGAAAGCACCAGAGTCCTCCTTCACAATTCTCCCTCCGGCCCGAGCTGTAAAGGCCCATGAGCTTCTCACATGTCGGACGACCGACCCATCTGTGTAGATGACCGCGTCACCGTCTAGCGAATTCTCGAAAATCAACGCTTGTACTTCAGCCTCAACAGCAGCCGGATTTTCTTGTCTGCATTTTCTATCTAGTTGGATGCAAACTGAAAAGGATGTGCAGAAGTCTGTTGGCACTTGCATAATTATATTAATATTGATGTAGTGTGGCATTGTTTGCTTTCAAACAAGCCATTCTTATCAACTGTTCAGTTTAGCACATTTTCCCCGCACAGTCACGCCGATCACAGTAATCACAGGTCGTTGTCCCGCTGGGTTAGAACACGGGACTTTACGGTAACAGGTGAATGTTCTAGTGATTCATTCCTCTGATAGGATAGAGATTAGTAATGAATCACCCCAAAAAAAACAAGAAGTAGATTATTTTAAATATTAAAACGACTACAAGAGACAAATTGGACGTTGCGGCCAAAGCCTTCCTCAGCACAGGACAAATACAAACTGACACACACCTACATGAAACACACTATGACAATATTAAACTAATTAAAGGTACTTATCTGAATCCCTTGCTTGGAAAGACTGACACAGCTTAGGGCTGTCAGTGGATTAATAGGTAATGTTACAGTAGTGATTCCTTGGCCGGAAAATAATACATATATATTTGACAGTTAAACAGTGTTCCCCAGTACAGTACCAATTCCAAAATTGTTATCAATGGTTTTTAAAACAAAGATTTTTTTTATGTTGCAGCCGAGCTTCCCAGAAGTTAACTGTTAATGTTCTTAGACACGTATTTGATTTCTAGTGTAAAGGCGACTGTTAATTTTAAAATTACATCTGTGCTCAACCATGCCATAGTTGATAGTTAAGTTTCACAGTAAAGCTGTATTTGTATTTTCTAGATGGTACAGCTGTATTTTCTAGGTGGTTTTCATAATACATGCACTGCTTCTCTAGATTACATTACAGTCTTAGTAACGTGGCCTTGCTTCCCTATTGTTCACAATCAATTGACACTTAGCTACACTTGCCCGAACACTGCAATGGAGGAGGGGTTGGGGTGGCTGGTTTGGCGGGAAGTTAAAACCAGCAAGGATGTTCTCTGTTATCAGTAGAGGTATTCCATGTTATATATAATGAGATCTACAGAAAATATGTCAGGGATCCTGGTTGGTGGACATAATATAAATAACTTACGAGGGGAAGTCAATAAGTAAGTCACAATTGGCTGTAGAAAAATAACTAAATATAATATCAACTTGAGACAAGTTTATTTTTATACATATATTGTCCTTTTATTTCTCAACGTAATTTCTACCAACATTGATGCACTTATCCCATCGTTTTATCAGTCCTCCCAAACCGGCTGCATAGTACTGCGTGCTCTGTTTTCTAAACCAGGTTTTCACTTTGGCATTATTCACAAAATGTCTCCCGCTAAGGTGGGTTTTCAGTGGACCAAAAAGGTGGAAATCGCTAGAGGCTAAGTTGGGGATGTAAGGTGGATGTTCCAGAACTTCCGACCTTAGTTGGTAAATTTTCTCCTGAGTTAATCAAGTCATATGTGCTCTGGTATTGTCATGAAGAAGCAACACTTCTCTAGTCAGCAGTCCTGGAAGTTTTCTTCGAATTGCATCATGAAGCATCGATAGAACTTCACAGTACGATTCAGAATTCACACTGTCACCTTTCTTCTTGAAATTGGTTAAAAGCACTCCTTGACAATCCCAGAACACTGTCAGCATAACCTTCCCTGCTGATGGCATAACCTTGAATATTTTGACACAAGATGAAGAAGGATGTTTCCATTGCATTGAAGCACGCTTTGATTCGGACTGGTAGTCAGCATAAACAGGAAGCCTTTCCTTATGAATGTCCTTTGCAAGCAGTCCTTTTACCCACAAAACACGCACAACAGGACGTTGCTCTTTGGTTGTACACTCCGTAAGTACAGTCACCATTTTGTTTATGCGCTGTGCATGAGACATCTAGTGCCACCTGATGAACAGGGATATAAAGTTTGATGTTGCTGTCACCTAATGACACCTGTAGAAAACACAACTACATTTACCTGCCATCCCACAGAACTGTGTGACTTACTTATTGACTCGCCTTCGTACGTTGTGCTGATGACACCGTTTTGATAGCAACAAATCAGAAGGAGCTACAGGAAATGAGAGATACAGTCATTATAGAAAGTGAGAAAATGGGCCTTAGTTTGAATAATAGATCGACAAAAGTCATGGTGATATCAAAGAAACAGATTGTGCCTAAATGTGCAGTTAAATTAAATGTTATTTTTGGGCAAGTGCAGAAATTCAGATATCTAGTCAAATGGATCAGATAGAAGATGCATCACTAAGATAAACAGCAGAATAGGACAAGCAAAAACTGCATTCTATCAAATGAAGAACATTGTCTGCAATAAATCATTGTCCTTGAAAGTTAGAAAATGAGAACTTTAAATAATGAATAATGCAGCCTGTATCACACCAGTCTCTGTGGCGAAGGGGTTACGGATGCGATTCGTAATCCCGTATACCTGGGTTCGAAACACAGCGGTGCTGGTTTTTTTAAAAAAGGTATAGGTGCTGGTCGTTCAGAAAGCAATGCAAACTACTGAACGTAAAATTTGCCCAGGAATCACGACCAGCCAAAAGGCTGGAGTTGACTGCTACGTCCTGTGAAGGACATGTAACTAAATTTAAAAAAAAAATCACAAACAGAAAGAGGAAATGGACATGTTTTGGGTCATTATAAGAGGAAATTCTAGAGTATATTGTAACTGGAAAACTTTATGGGAAAAGCGATAGAGGAATACAAGGAAAGAATATTCTTGAAAGATTTTCATCATGTCATGGACAAATATTAGCAAGTGAATTCGTGTTCTGTCTGAGATCACGAGATGTGGAGAAGCATGATTGTCCACATCAGTTGGCAGATCCTTCTGTAATCCCAACAGAAGTGGTGGTTCCCAATCTAGTTTCAGGACTTCTTTTCACATAGACCTGATGATGGTATAACTCTCCTCTCCCCCTCCCCCTGTAATCTCTTGGGAAATTGAGAACAGCAGACTGAGCAAAGTGTACCTAAAGATGTCAAAACACCTCCCTCTCTCCCTGTAATCTCTTGCAGAGAACAGACTACTGCCCAGGGACCTAATTGTCACAATCCTCTGCAACAGGCACACATTGGCTGTTGTCTGAGGTCCCTGTAATTTTCATATATCTCTGAGCAGTGCAGGATGGATCAGCCACAGGTATCACAACACAAATCATTACTTCAGTCAACAGATATGAGTCATGAGAACACTGGTTTTCACACACATAACTCGATGATACAGTACTCTTCCAAAAATTCAACAATAACATACATCTATCATATGCACTCCTGTGGAGTACAACATGGCCCTCCACCGGCCTTTATAACAGCGATAAATGAGCTATGACGCCAAACTCTCCGTTCGACTAAGAATAACCAACTCAATGCCTGGCTAAGTTTCCCTCCTTAGCCCAAAGCTCAACTCTTCGGAATCTGTTGTTCGGGCCAAGTTTTTCTCTAACTTGCCCACACTGAATTTTCCAAAACTCAACTCCCCAAATGCCTGACCCATTAATTTCTTCTCTCTTTATTTGGACCACCTTGGGACCACCTATGGAAAGCTATTTCACCCTTGAACCAAATTCCCAGTTCTCCTCAAAATACCTTTCGGGGTTTCCTTTGTCTATCCGCCTCTCTAGCACGTTCCTCTCTGTCCCCTGTGACTCAGACTGACCTCTACGTGCTATAACAATCCACTGTGTTGGGTCTCCCCCATTGTCTTGGGACTTCTAATCAACCTCTCTGGCCCCACATTCCGCCTTCCTCTTATCTCACACCATAACCTCACTTGTTCTTTCCCGATTCTTAACCCCTACCTCCACCTTATCTTGTCGTTTAACACGCACGTTACACTAATGATGTCACAACTCTCCTCCCCCTCCCCCTGTAATCCCTTGAACAGAGCAGACCCAGCAGGCCATGCCCAGGGAACATCTCTGAAGTAGAAAAGCTACCCACAACAAATGTTATAGCATGTGAGATTCTGTTAAACACACTCTAGGACCCTTGTTGGTGCTATGAGTTAGTGCACTGTTCTGAGATTCTCCATATGTGGTCTGTGGGAGGAGACAGGAACTCTTATAGAGATATCTGTGTGAAATGAAAGTGATCAATAAACAAACCAAACCAAATCTGTAATCTCTTACTAGTGGATCAGATGTTCTGGCTTGTTGTATGTCTCAAGTGTAGGATTCTGATGTAAACATTGGTCAGGTAAAACTTTCCTTGGCATTTGGAAATCATAAAGTAGTCTGGACATGCCTTGGCACCAATCACAAGAGGATATTTATATGTATATCATTTATGAATGCTGGTGAATACTCATTGGTATCAGTGGTGCTGGAGATTCATCCTGTTGTGATTGGTAAGAGGAGATCAGAAGACTAATGAATAGTTTTACAGTGCTATGAAGATCATCCTTGAACCTCTCAGTTAACTAATCAAGCCTACTACTGGGAAGGCTGACCCGGTCAGCAAAAACCAGAAGAAGTAGATGTGTCGGACCAAAAGATGCAAATATCGCAACTCTGCTATTAACAGGCACAACACAATTACATCCAAAACAGAAAATATCAGACAATTGAAGAAGAAAAAGAAGATAGCACACTAGACAGTGAAAGTGGGGAGAAATTTAGGTAAGCTATAGACTTCTAAAGGAAGTCATCTGGTTTGAATACTGTAATACTGGTGATTTCCTAACTGATGAGACTCTGGGAAACACTTTTTGATTTATCCTGATGACTGAAGTACGTTCTTTGTCTATGAAACCGTTATTGGGTATGTAACAGGTATGCTAGCAGAAGTGGCCCCCCACCCCCACCCTAGATAGTAATTCTGATTCCTGTCAGTGGTTTAAAGTAAGTAGCTGGCTACGAAAGTGATCGGTAGAGAGAGTGGCACAGACTGTAGGTACTACATTTTAGGAAGCATCTACTAGTACCCTAAAAAATGCCAAACACCAAAAGAAGAAGGAACGACGATAACAAAGAAGGTAATAAAAGAAAAACTTAAAAGGAGGATATTCAGGGCTGTGTGTTCTTACTACTCTCTTCGTGGGAGTGGATCGATAGAGAGAAAAATTATGGAAACAATTATTGAATTTGTAAAATCGTGTTTTGCTGACAACCATGCAACTAGCCATTAACATACATTAGCACTTAGCGTTCTTGTCTGTGAACTATTGTCTTAAATAGCATCTTGTTAAATAATCGTTTTTATTTGCTCTGCCCCAGGTTTTCACTGAAACGTGTTGAATATCCAAGCAAACATTGCTGTCTGCCTCTCTTTGGAGAGCACCAGTATCAGAAACATCGTGGCGCTGCCATCTTATCTGTTGAGTAGCTCAATCACAATGATCATCCCTGGCAAGTGTGACTACTTGATGTGGAGTATGGCCGACATTCTCAGATTGTGCCTGGCAGAACCGCTGTCCTTGTGCAGTTTGTGACAACTGAACTTATAACAAATAATTCTTCTGTAATCAAATTCGTGAAATCTTAAATCCAGTATAATTTGTAAAACTGACATTTAATGTTCATAAATAGCAAAAAGTTAGATATATAAACATATGCATAATTTCAGGGCCGATACAAATCTGTGATATAAATGTTTGCTGTTTTTAAATGCACATTTACATTTGAGCTCAAGATACTGCAAACATTTTAAACTAATTATATCTTTCATTACCTGTTATTTTGTGACACTTCCGTGATCTGTGCTTCAATTTATTCATATTAAAAACAGTCAAATTGTGAAGAAGTCATATTTCTGATAATTTATCAAAAATATTGTTTGCCAAATAACTCAGCTGTGAAAATCTATCTAAAGTATATATTGCCACCAAAAAAAAGTCAGCCATACTTGACACAGTGAAACAGTTGTAGGCTAATCTGAGAAAGGAACTACTAATGTCAACTAAAAGTGCTGCAGCAAAATAGAAAAGTCGGACAAGAAAATAGGAAAGTGTCGCAGGAAATTGACTACTTCTTAAAGGTAAGTGTTTCAACTTTTCATCAATATGGCTTATGGAATGAACAAATGAACAAACTTTATTTTCAAAGGGTTAAAAATTGGGCACACCTCCTGTCTAACATTCTGCCCTTCTATCACTCTCATACATATAGAAGGGGCGGGTAGCTAATATTGTGTATACATACAGTATTAGCGAGAGTGGGGATGCCAGTGTCCATTTTGTGAATGGTGTCTGATTTAAAAATAATGAGGTCAGTGGTACAAACAGATGTAGAAACAAAAACAGCATAATTCAGTAGCCAGCCTCCTCTTTCCAGGTGCCATAATTTTTATTTTTGCAAATACAAAGAACATGATAGAAAATACAGGCACGAGATAGACATTTTCAGACACCTTTGTGACAGGGTGCCTGGAGTTTTATATCTCTGGGTACAGAGGTAAACAAAGCTAAAAGTAATTCAGGAGCCAGCCCCCTTTTCAGTGGAGCCAGCATATTTTGTTTTGTTAATATGGGCTAAATATTTTTTAGAACTGAATTTGAAACAAATCGGGCTGCAGGTAAAACTGTCCAGGTGTCAAGGTGACTGGGTGCCTGTATTTATCTATCCCTGGAAGGGTATCTGTTACTAGCAAATAATTAACAATTATTTCATAAAGCCATAATTCCCAACTGCAGAGATAGAAAAAAACAAGCATAAGCCAAGAGCCAGTCCCTTTTTTGCAGGAGCCAACCTGTTATTTTTGCAAATATGGGCTAAGAAAATGATTGAAAATTCAGGCTGCAGTTAAACATTTTCAGGTGCCATGGTGGCTGGCACCCTGGATTGTCCTATCCCTGCCCAGATGTGTACAGCACCATGATTTCTACAGAATTGTTGTGTGTACCCACCAAGTGTGAACTGGCACCCTGGATTGTCCTATCCCTGTCCAGCTCTGTATCAGCCAGCTCCATGATTTATACAGAACTTGTTGGGTATACCCACCAAGTGTGAACTGGCACCCTGGATTGTCCTACCCCTGCCCAGCTGTGTATCAGCCAGCTCCATGATTTCTACAGAACTTGTTGAGTGTACCCACCAAGTGTGAACTGGCACCCTGGATTGTCCTACTTCTGTCCAGCTGTGTATCAGCCAGCTCCATGATTTCTACAGAACTTGTTGAGTGTACCCACCAATTGTGAACTGGCACCCTGGATTGTCCTACCCCTGCTCAGCTCTGTATCTGCCAGCACCATGATTTCTACAGAATTGTTGAGTGTACCCACCAAGTGTGAACTGGCACCCAGGATTGTCCTATCCCTGTCCAGCTCTGTATCAGCCAGCTCCATGATTTATACAGAACTTGTTAGGTATACCCACCAAGTGTGAACTGGCACCCTGGATTGTCCTACCCCTGCCCAGCTGTGTATCAGCCAGCTCCATGATTTCTACAGAACTTGTTGAGTGTACCCACCAAGTGTGAACTGGCACCCTGGATTGTCCTACTTCTGTCCAGCTGTGTATCAGCCAGCTCCATGATTTCTACAGAACTTGTTGAGTGTACCCACCAATTGTGAACTGGCACCCTGGATTGTCCTACTTCTGTCCAGCTGTGTATCAGCCAGCTCCATGATTTATACAGAACTTGTTGGGTGTACCAACCAGTGTTCCCATATCACACAGTGAGACAACCACTGTTATTGTTCATGTAAGAAAACTTTCAATTGAAATTCTTTGTTTTGCTAACTGAAAGTTAAAAGACAGTCTACAGTTAGTCAAGAGTTCACAAATGCTATCTAAATGTCCATTTGTGCTATGAGTAGTCACTGCTTTTGAATAGTAGTATCAAATGGGATGTTTTCAATTGAAATCACTGAATATTGTTTACAATGTGTTTCATCATTAGTATAAATGTATGTAACATGGCTGCTCCTAAGTATAGACAGGTGTTTACAGTGTTTTGTATCGATCATCATAGACCATTGTTTGTCATAGTTTCTGTCATTTTAACGATAACATAAACCAGTGGTTCCCAACCTGACTGGGCCCTGGCAGTCATGACCAAATAAGTGAGTTGTGCATACCCCAAGTTATCCTGTGCTGTGACTAGTACAAACTATACCAGTGTCTTGGCATTTAGTCTAACTTTCTCTTGGATCAAAGTGGTTTTTGGGAAAGCTTTTTTAAAAAAAATTTAAATATAAAATTGAAGTTAAAAAAAAAAAAAATACTATTAAAAACAATCTTTGGAATAAATACAGTAAAAAAAAAACAATACAGTCCCCAGAGTTAGAAAAAACCCAACATAATTAGGAGCCAGGCCCTTTTTCTCAGGCGTCAGCATATGTTTTTTTGCAAATACAAGCTAAGAAAATTATTGAAAATTCAGGTGCCAGGTAGACATTTTCAGCTGCCATGGCGACCAGGCGCCTGGATTTTTCTACCTCTGCAGTCACCTTTGAAAACCTATACAAATTATTCTAAAACAGAAAACAAAATAGTACAGATAAAGTTGTAGTTTCTAGTTGATAACTAAACGTGACACAAATCCATTCTCACACATGGTGCTCCTTACTGTCTGTCATGGCTGCCTAGAACTCTGCACAGTACAGGCTGCTGATGTTCCCATTGATTGCTGACGTTTCCATCGATTGCTGATGTTCCCATAAATTGTGCTGATGTTCCCATAGATTTATGATGTTTTCATAGTTTGTTGATCTTCTCATAGATTGTTGTTGTTCCCATAGATTGTTGATGTTCCCATAAATTTATGATGTTTTCATAGATTGTTGATCTCATAGATTGTTGTTGTTCCCATAGATTGTTGATGTTCCCATAGATTTATGATATTTTCATAGATTATTGATGTTTTCATGGGTTGCTGATGTTCCCATAGATTGCTGTGTCTTTATCTTTTCGAATCCATGCTGGAAAAACACTTGTTTACATTATAATTCTGGGTTGTAAATTTTGGAGCATGTCTAGCGATCAATCTGAAAACTGCCAGCATTGATTAGTAAATAACAATAAATAAAATATTATGAGAAGATTGATGCATGGATTGCAAGTAAATAAACATAAATCAAATCAACGATATAAAATGCAATAAATCTGTTGGTATAGAGAAGTAAATTCCGTCAAAATCATTTAGTAAATAAATGGGAATCTGATAGTATGAGGAAACCAACACATTTATTGTAAATTAAAGTAAATGGACATGTTGTAAGCTCAAAAGTTTCTGTGTGAGCAAGTAGAGACACAGAAATATTGATTCAAAGCAACTTTGTTTTACAATCTTCAAAATATTAACAGCACTTACGGGACAGAGGGTTTTCCCCATATTTAGTTGTGGGTTTTATCACTCGTGTTGAACTGACTGGGTCAGTTTCAAGATGTGGTTATGTAGGCTCCTTCTTCTACCTTTTATCTTCTATTGGAGCGTTGACCCTCAGCTATCTCATGCAAAGCCATCTTATCTTTTGCTAACTCCTACAGCTCATGCCATGTCCTCCGCAAATTACTTCATCGTTTGTTTCTAGTTCTTTCTCTGTGTGTTTTTATCTCTAAAGGGGAGGTCTTTCCTTTAGGCCTCTTTATGTCTCCCTTATTTGCCTGTGTGTTCCTATTCAGCACCATTGTCGTTTCCTCACCTCATGATTCACTGGAATCTGTCTAGTGCCACATGAGCTCCACATTAGTGACTCTGTAATACCATTTAATAAAGCCATAGACCGGCTCAGTGGCGAAGGGGTTATGGACACAATTCGTAATCCTGCATATCGCGTTCAAAATACTGCTGTGGGCGATTTGGCAGCAGACTGCCCTACGTTGTTTTTTTAATGAAATAGAATGGGTGCCGGTCGTTTAGAAAGCAATGGCAAACTACTGAATGTAAACTTGCCCAGGAATCATGAACAGCCAAAACATTCTGGGGTTGACTGCTACGTCCTGTAAAGGATATGCAACTAACTAACTTGACGAAACAGTGCATCGCAACATGCTTAATGAACAATTTCTATGGAGATGTCAACAAGCTGCAGTTGACTGCTGCTTTCTTTGTATTTATTCATATTAATGTCTACAGGTGTACAGGGAAGAAAGAGAAGATCCTATTTTAATCATTCTGTTCTAGGCAGGCACTTGTCAATGGATGTTTGTGGTTTATTTGCAATTGTTTTAGCTGTTCTCCAAATTTCTAATTCATATAGCAGTAGTGATTTAACTGATTGACTGCCAGAAGCCGATACATCGGCGCAATGGAACTGCTCTGGACTGCCAGAAGCTGATGTATCGGCTTGGTATTGACAGTGCATTATTTGTTTTATTTCTCTTATTTTCCTCAATTTTTAGTGCCCGGTAAATTAAAATTTACACATAATAGATTGCCCTTCGATCAGTGTCAGACAAGACGCATGGATTCATAGTTTTTTGATACAAAATGAGTTTTTAAATAGTTTGTTTTGATTGTTTTAGAAATGGCAACGCCTTCTGGCTCGCGGCCACATAAATTGTCATCAATTTAGCGCTTTAAACAATTTTAGATTATAGTTATTCTGATGTGAAGGACTTTACGAAAGGTTCAAAAACTAATACCACGTGCAGTAGTCAGTTAGATTATTTAGTAGGCGGTCATAATGGAAAACAACACAACGAAAGTTCGTCATAATATGATGGCACATGTCGAATGCTTGCGCTAATGGGCCACACTTGGGCCCCTAAATTTGCTTTGCCTATCTCAAAGTATTTAAGGAGTATTTAAATAATTACATTTTAAATAATATAATCATAAATAGAAAATAGTGTATATATTGTATTCAGTAAAATCTGCCTTGTGTGTTCCTGACATTTTCCATTTTGTATGATGTTTTAATTGTGTTTAATTGGTGTTATGGAGCAGTTCTTGTGATATTGGTGAAGAAAAGTGGTGTATTTATCATTATTCAGTAAATTTAGCAGGATTATCTTCAAAGGATAAGAAATAACGCCTTGGTAAGTGGAAATATTTAATAATTTTCACCCCTTTTATTTAAATTGTTGTTACAAACCATATAATTATTGTTATAATTTTTCTAACATCTCACACAATTATTATAGTATGTTCCGATTTGAATGCCTTCATTCACGATCAATTATTTTGAAAACTGTCTGTTGCATCGTTATGAAATTGTTCCAGCCGTCTTATATTTACCCCCACCCAAGAAATATGTCTTTGATAGGTCCAAAAACAACTTTAATCATTAAAAGCGGGGACATTCCTTTGATGTTTTGCTGAACAACTAGTGATTTCTCGCTAACAAAATTAAGTTTACAGTAATTGGAGACCTGCAAATTCAGATGACACACAAAGGCGTATCCGTATTCGTATGGGAGTGGGTGCAATGAAAGAAGTAGCTTAAATTCGACAGGGTCGGCTGCATTGCACCGGGTTTTTATCTCATATGGCTCAGTTTCTTTCCGCAGCGTGGAAAGCGTCGCACAAAGCACGAACTCCGTAGCTCCAGCTATGACCCTCGGGAGTCTCCGAAAAAATGCACTCGTGAAATGAAGGACGCGGCCTGGAATCGAACATACAACCTTCGGAGCCCGAGTCAGACGGCTTGACCACTTCACCACGGAAAATCCCGAGAGGGGTGCAATGTGTAATATTAGTAAAGACAGAGAATTTACAGAGGCACGGGGGTAAATAATTTGTAAATTAACAGGAAAGTAGGACGACTATATTTCTTACCTTATTTTTCATTTCCTTCTTGTTTCTTCAGCTGTTGCTGATGCTGTAATGTTTAGGGCCTGCAATTCGTCTGAATAGTTGGAGCAAAATATCCCAGTAAGTGTGTACGTAGATTAAGGTCTGCGATCTGCTCAGACCTTAATCTGTGTCGGACGATTCCAGTAGGTTGATGATTGCTCTCGCTTGCATAAAATTCAATCCATCCTTTCTCCAATAATCCTCTTCCTCTTTCAACACATGGTCCTCACATTTTTTCCAGTAACTTTTATCAATATTTAATAGCGCGGACAGACAGACAGACAGAAAGGTAGGTAGGTAGGTAGGCAGAAAGGTAGGTAGGTAGGTAGGCAGAAAGGTAGGTAGGTAGGCAGAAAGGTGGGTGGTCGGTCGGTTGGCCGGCAGGCAGGTAGGCAGGAGATAGATAGGTAGGTAGCCAACTAGCCAGCCAGCCAGATAGATAGATAGATAGATAGATAGATAGATAGATAGATAGATAGATAGATAGATAGATAGATAGATAGATAGATAGATAGATAGATAGATAGATAGATAGATAGATAGATAGATAGATAGATAGATAGATAGATAGATAGGCAGACAGACAGACAGACAGACAGATCCCCGCCAGAAGCCGGGCCTTGTCAGCTAGTTTATTTATATAATCATGTTTCATGAAAGAACCCCCATTTGGAGACACCTCTGTTTAACTTTGCGCTGTTTGTTTCAAAACAGAAATCACGTGAAAATTTTAAAAAATGCGGGGATGTGTCTTGGTGAAGCTGTAATACTGTTAAAATTATGGACGTAATCTCTAAGTCGTAATTTATATACCGCATATAAACAAACTTTGAAATCTGCTGTACAATCTCCAGAACAAAAATTTGTTTGCTGGGTGGACATAATGATAAGGTTATATACTAAATCTCATCATTTTCCCTCAGTTGGTTACTGAGATATTGAATTTTATATTGAGGCAACAAAAAAAAAACATACTATAACACTGTCATGTTTCTTGTGCAATTTCCTTTAATTTGATATATAATGAAATATGTCTGCTACAATTTTTTTTTTACACCATTATTGTGACACACCCCTACTTATAATTTTCTGTCATGAACTTTTGTTTGGTCCAAACCCACTTATTTGTTTGGCGGTGAATCAGTTAACATTGGTGTTAAATATTGCAAGTCTGGTACTAGGTTTAATTTCTGTTGATTTTAAGTTTCCTAGTGCTATAAATGTTCCTTGCCTTTTGTATTTTTATTTTAATATCTATATCAGCTCCCCCAACTATGTCTCATTTCGACCTGAATAGGTGTATTTTTTCATCTCTTAAATTGAGGTTTGACCAAGAGAGATGGGTTATTATTTACTTGATTTATTCTCAGTATTTTTTCTTTTTCCTGTGAATTCTTAGACCTAATTATTCTGAAATCCCATCAAGTGTGTTTAATTGATCTTGCATCTTATTTCATGTTCGGGTCAGGAGAGCAGTGTTGTCAGTGACGTCCATCTCATCAAGCTGTTCTGCCAAGACTCACTCCATTAAAATTCATTTATAGTGGTAGTTATTGTTGTCTTGATAACTCGTCTGTAGTCACTAAGAATAATAAAGTCAACAAAAGGCATCCAGTCACACTCCAGTTCGTTTTCAGACATAATTATTAGTTTCCACCGTACCTAACTCTGCATTTCATATCTCTATACGTTGCCTTTATTATGTTAATTATCTTCTGTTTGATCCAATGGTGCCTCATCAGTTTCCCAAGGGATTTCCTGTCATTGGTTTTGAAGGCATAGTCCACAAATCCAATATACAGTAGCAAATTAATGTTAATGCTTAGCTGTATTATTATGTGTAATGTGCTATCGTGTCAGTGCAAGTTTGGTCAGAAGACAGTCTTTTTATCCAAAATGATCTTGTTTCATATTTTCCCAGGAATTGATAATAATATTATTCATCTAGATTGTTCACACTCCTACATGTCTCCTTTCTTTGGTAATTTCAATAAATATCCTTCTGTATAGTCTGCTGTTATTTCTTCAGTCTCCCAGACTCTGCTAAATAATTAGAGCAAAAAGTCACTTGACATGTTTATATTGACTTTCATAGTTTCTGCCAAGATACCATTTTTAACAACAGCTTTTCTAATTTCTTTACATGGTTTCTCACATTTGATATCCAGCTCCACTTTAGATTCGGAATATCTGATGGATGTTTTGGGAAAGTTCCTAAAAGTATTCAGTCCATCTGTTGATTTGATCTTTAATGTTGGTGAGAACTTTCCCATTACTTTAAAAAAAAAAAATCAGTCCAGGTGGTTGATTATATTTTTATATCTTCCTTGTGGTGCTGGTACAGGCTCAAAATAGTCTCTTCAACCTGTAAGAGTTCCATATTTGGTCACAGTGTTATGTTTTGAAGATAGTACTGAAATGCTCTCCGGCATGGCACAATATTGATTGATTGATTGAAATGTTCTATAGAACCTGTTCTGGTGTACGGCAGTAAATCTTGGAATGTAAGTGAACAGAACACCGCCGCCCAGATCTCATAACTTGGAAGATAGTTGGGGCACGGCTCTCACCGAGATTGTCGAATGCCGTGCAATGTCGAAATCTAACAGAACCCAACTTGTAGACATCAGAACCCACACATGCTATAAATATTCTGTTGTGGGTAGATGTTTGTACTTTAACATGTTGTCAAAGCAGCTGGTTTACGACCTACAATATTCGATTTCCAAGCACCAGAGATTTGTAACGTTTACAAAGTACACGCGAGACCTTCAGGTTTTTCGTCCTCGTCCAAACAGCCTAGGTTCCACTGCTTGGATGTTTTAGATAAATATGACGTAACCAGTTTCTCCTAAAAATATCCTCACCTGTGGATTTTGAGGCTGACCCCAATGCCTTTAAAACTGTTCCGACCTCCTCTAAATTAACTCCTGGAAAATCCCTGTAAAAATCAGGATCTCCAAGTGCCAACACTGACATCTGACGGAAACCATTTAGTTATACTGTAGTAACACTCACCGTCGTCAGTGTGTTGTCGGGCTCTATAAGGGAAGCATAGGATAGTTACACTGTGACCCATCATGCATGTCGTAAGAGGCGAAAGGAGGGCTAGCTTGAGACTTGCTGCCTCATCCGTTAGAAAACGTTAGCCGCAAAATGCAACCAATCATGAAAAGTCAGCAGAGGGCTTAGGGTAGGTTGTTTCAGGGCCAATGCTCCATTGTGACATTAAAGGCAACAGCAGAAGAAGGCTCGCTATAAGAAATGGCAGTAGTAGTAAAAGCATTATGGATTGTTTAAGGCTTGTTGAATAAAAATCGCCCGCGGGTCCAGGAAAACACTTGCATGTTATCGGATAATGTCGCCATAAGGATTGATAATGAAGTGGGACAATATCAGCCCATTAAGAGAGGTGTTAGGCAGGGATGTGTGATGTCTCCAGATCTTTTTCCCTTTACAGTGAAAATATTTTCAGAAATGTAGAAGATATAAATGGAATCAGCATTGGAGGACGAAACATCAATAACATTAGATATGCAAATGATACAGTATTGATTGCAGACAATGCACAGGATCTGCAACAATTAGTAGGCGCTGTTGTTGTACACAGTGAGCAGCTGGGGTTGGAATTAAATTGTAAGAAGACACAGGTTATGGTCGTCACTAGGAAGAACGAAGTACCACAATGTAATATACAAGTAAATGGGAATATTCTTCAACAAGTGAATCTACAATTATCTCGGAACAGTCATAACATCTGATGGGAGATGCCTTGAAGAGATTAGAACAAGAATCGCCATGGCGAAAGTAGCCTTTAGCAAGATGAAAAACATTCTGACCAATAATAAGATGTCAATTGAAACAAGAAAAAGAGTGTTGAGGGGATACATAGAGCCTGTTCTTTTGTATGGATGTGAAACTTGGACAATGTGCAGTCAAGCTGAAAAACATCTGATGGCTGCAGAAATGTGGTTTCTGAGGAAAGTGCAAAGAATACCATGGACAGACAGAAAAACCAATGACCAAGTACTACAGGAGACAAATGAAAATCGTAAATTTATTAGAGAAATTATACGTAGACAGTCAACATTTTTTGGACATGTTATGAGAAGAAATGGATTGCAGAACTTGGTGACAACTGGCAAGATCGAAGGGAACAGACCAAGAGGAAGACCGAGAGGAAAATACCTGGATGGCTTGGCCACATGGCATGGACGAGACAGGTAACACTGAGCTGATCCACGACACTGGTGATCGAGTGAAATGGCGAGTCATGACCGCCCACGCTTTCCGGCATGGCACATGATTGATTGATTGTTATCGGATATATTTGAAAATGTTCGCAGTTTCGTGAAATTTGGTAAATTACAGGGCGCGTATATCATATTTGTTAATTACCCATGTCTTTTTCAGTCTGTGTTCAGTCTTTCGCGATATTGCGTCATCCCGACCAGTGTTGCTCTTTCCGTTATCAGTACTCGCAAACACGACAGACTCCGGCCTAACGTTGTGTTGGGAAACTCGAGAGTTGGGGCTGTCGGGTCAGCAAAGATACCAAACGTCACTAAACACCGGTAAATGTCACTTTGAATTGACGGAGACTTCTTAGAAGTCGATATTGTCAATAGACGAACTTTCTGGAGTGTTGCCCTAACACACAAGGATCTAGGTGTTCATATCGTCCACTGCCGTTCTTCGCTCCTGCATCGGCCTTTTGCTGAGATCAAAGTATAGATTTATCTGTACTGTATCTGGCTAGAGTAGACAGGCGGTCATGCAAGCTCGAATCACCAAATAACTGACCACTAACACTGGCAGACGGGCCTTGGTGGCCCTCAGTGGGGCTAAGGGGCCCTTAAATTTCAGTTATAATAGAAGGGATATTGGCCAAGAAGGGGCCATAGTGGCCTAATAATTAGTGCACTTGCCTATCAAGACAGAGGCAGTATAATTTGTTCCAACCAGCACGGCCCTGAGGCAACCCAGCTTCATACAAGTGGGTACCAGAATATCCTTTGATTTGTCTGGGAAGGAAAGACGACGAGGAAGGAAACTGACTACCCCACCTCGTGAAGTGACCTAGCATATGTGAAGACATAACACTTCTCATCCTGCTTTGAGAGTATCTTTTTCTGGCTATGATTTCTTACACGCGACTCCAGCTTGTCAGCTACCGGTTCATTTCGACATTAGAATTAGCAATACAGTCTCTTTCTCCCCACCTCTCTTTTTCTCTCCCTCCCATCTCATCTCTCTCTCTCTCTCTCTCTCTCTCTCTCTCTCTCTCTCTCTCTCTCTCTCTCTCTCTCTCTCTCTCTTTTTTTTTATATTTATCCCTTCCCTACTCCCTATCGCTCACACAACCAAGATCAGAGCGGTGCGTCTCAGGTAGAGGGGAATTGGATCCTCGCACATCTGCGGTATTAGGCAAGTGTTCTATGTATCTACCACAAGAACGTTTTTTTTACTGATCCACATACGTTCATTACGATAACACGGAGCTGATCCACGACTCTGGTGATCGAGTGAGATGACAAAACATTACCGCCCACGCTTATCGGCATGGCACATGATGGATGAATGGACGGTCTGTAAGTAGCTGGTTGGTGTCGGGTGGTTGTTTGGGCAAATATTTGGTGGTTTGTTGTGTTCCTGGGCGCTGCCATGGCTACGAAATATGATCCCGACAGGCAAAGGCGCACAAAGTTGCTGTCACTCAACCCATGATAACGTCTCTCAATACCGATAGTGTTAGCCAGAAGGACTTATGTACAGGATCAGGGTATGTCTATAAGGTTGAGTGAGTCACTAAACTGTATATAGAACGTATGAACGAGGTTTCAGGAATGTTGTAATTTTGGTATTTGTGAAATGTAATAAAGTTACAAATCATGTTTGTTTCAGAATAAAGAGGCGCAAAGGCTCTCTTTCACAAATAATTTCATGCTTTTAATATTTAAAACTGCAGACAAAGTTCTATGCAATATATAAGAACCACTTGGAATGACCTTTGGTATTTTTGGGGTCGAAATTCACGTGTACCATTTATTGAGAGTTAATTTTGTTGATTAGTCCAGTGAAATTAACTGTTATTTACAAGCCCCTAACTGACACCGTTGGTTGTGTTGTCTTCCACTTATGCCGTTTGGCTTCGTGGAGAGAAGTAATTGAAGTATCAGCTCCTGTGACAAGCGCCTTTTCTTCAATTACCTCCATGATCCGTGAGTAGTGTTGTCTAGGATGAAGTAAATTCCCACCGGTTTGCTCGATCTGTCATATGCTCCTTACCAATTTAACCCTTGTATATTTGCTATGACTTGAAACGGCGGGTAAAATTTAGACTTGATCCGGCCTTTACACGACTACACCCTGATAGCCATAACACAACTCTCGTAAACAGCTGTCCAAAATTCTCATCACGAATTTCATTGACAGACGTACGTCATACTTTCAAACAGACGTCATCTCAAATAGATATCACTGAAGCCTGTAGCATAACATAAATTACATGCAATGCTGAAACTTGGGCAGTTGATATTCAAGAGCTAACCTTTGAATTTTCCAGTTAACCAGCTTGTCTGTGCGTCATATATATATATAAAGAGGAACTTCTGTTTGCATTATTTTGGGTTAAAAGTTAAAACGAAGAACAAGCCAGATAGATTCCAGTAATTTATTGCACGCCAGAATTCAGCGCTAAATTCCCCGTGAGGTTGCCAGACGATGACATTGTGACGTCACTGGATTTCTGTCTGCATGTGTTGAGACAGGTGGTTTAGTGTTTGCTGTTGTCGGACAGTAATGTGAGTTTACATGTGTCTTCGATATCGTTCTTGCTTTTGCATTTCTATACATGCAGTTTTAATGTTTAAGGCAGATAATTACAATCTTAGAATTTATTAGCAGGAATATGGGATATATTGACAATTACGTTACTTGGAGGGGTCATCTTGGCCGAGAGGTTTAAGACGCTCTCGCAAAAGAGGAGGCAGAGTTGTTGAGTGGGGTAAAAGACATACTGCAATTCATGGAAGCACCTGGTGTCAGCAACAATTTTAACTATTTTTACATCATTATGGATGTGGAAGAGTCCTGACAAATAGATCAGAGAACAGATCCTTATCAGCAGATTTCCAAATGCTTTTAAAATGGGGGGAAATTTTAAGTAAATAAAAAAGGAAAGGTCCCTTATACGCGCCATGTGGTGGGTTGGACTTATAGAGCTAGACTGATATTTGTATAGACCAATCGTCACTATGTTGTTACGAAACAGATAAATAAGCCTCGACACAAAACTCGCTTACACTCAGGAAATAAATGACCGTAGACCCCGAGGTAGACCAAGAAGACGGTGCAGGGGTAATATACATACAGACCTACAAGCACTTGGAATCAACGACTGGCAAGAGAAGGTCAACCAGAGAGACGAATGGAGACAGCTTGTATCTGCAGCAAAAAACCTCAATGGCTCGGAATGCTGAAGAAGAAGAAGAATCGTCACTCGACATATGCAAAAATTATGCCCTTGCAAACAACGACACAGGACTTTTTTTTTTTTTTTTTCAAACGAGAGTAAGAAGAGTTCCGCGCGGATGTACACTATTCCCAGTGGGTTTTAAACATATCTAGAGCAAAATGTGCTGGAGACTTAACAATTACAAAAATGTTGCGTGTCCTTTGTAGAAGGTTGCAGTCAACTCCGTGTTGATTTTCTAAGCAATTTTGTGTTCTGTAATTTGTCATTTATTTGATTGATTGATTTAGGAACCGACATCACAGCATTCGGGACATTCTCATAAGCGCTCCGTCCCCATCCTCAGCAGCCAGCGAAGAGTTCCAACACTAATAGTACCAGTAGCAATCTGATTATACGTCCGTCTCGCCTTTCCTCTGAGCGTCGATCGTCGGCCAGATCCCCTCGTCACACCTCGCTGCTTCATTCTTACCAGACTATGGTGATCCATTTGCTCCTCCGAGGTGTACACGTGCTCACCCCACTTACTGTTTCCAGATTACATAAATTATGGGAAGTGTGGTGGTGAATTCTTCTTCGTCCTCATGTCTACACAAATACCGGTAATAACACTAATGATTGTAAGTCCCCAAAACAAACAAGCAATTTACTTCTGCTCGTTCAGCTATCATTCTTATATTTTCATGCTCCTAAAACAGTGGCTGCAGTATACAATTACCGTAACCCAGTTTCGTTCTATTGTGTACAGGTACGTTCAGGTGTGCACACATGTGCATATCTGAACTCAGGTTGTTTTCCATTTGAAGTAGAACGTGAGGGCACGGATGTATTATGCAGTGGTAGCGGATGAATAAGGTACTAACCTGCATGTGACTATATGTGTGCGTGCTTGGGACTCGGAGAATGAATGTCTAGCTGTGTGTCGGTAGGATTCTATTGCTGCTTATGTGTATGCGCATGTAGATGTGTGTCTAGTATTCTGTTGTGTATGTCTATGTATGAGTATGTAGCCATGTATTTGTAATATGTTATATTATGTCGGACGAAGTCACTGCACATTGGTCCGTCGATGCAGCAGCCATCCCAGTTATTTCTGCTCACTGTTTCAATGAGGAGCTAGTTATTATGATCTCATCTGGACCCAACCTATAGGCGTGGGCGTTCTTAGCTAGGTGTCATTCTCAATTCGTACAGTTGAGTTATGGCGGGCGCGCTACCGTAGTTGATAGCGGACTGAGCTGGTAATGCCATGAGGCACGGTGGGACGCGGACTCGTCGCTTGCCACATTGACTAACAGATTGCCACCTATTCTCCCTGGCGCCCAGGCCTACAAGATGATAGCGCTGTCACATCACACACCCAAAGCAGGAAACTGATAGAGCAATTAAATGTAAATGTATAGCCGGGCTATGGTCAAGTTTTGCCAGTATCTGCCAGCGGAGGCCGTATTGTAATGGATGATATATCAACTGTGTCCAGGCTGTTCCCGTTTGTAAATACATGTCTGGAAGCAGGAACTTACTATGGGTTTGAATGCACGGAGAAATAGGTGGCCAGTCTTTTCCTCTGTTAGCAGACGATGACCGCTGGCGTCGATTCCCTGTCCGGCCGCGCTCATTACATTAACACAGGCTCTTCTTAACTCCTCATTCTTCCCTCCCCCTCCCACCATCAATGACACTACTGCGCCTGCTTGTCTCTGTTGTACTGTGCATTATAGGGTTGAATGGGTTTAAAGGCGAGAGGGCCGACTTCAGTGCACCAAAGACCAGCTGGCCTAAGCGTTCATTACATTTTACTGTAGTATGATGCAGGTACAAGGTATGTATGTCTACGTATGTCATGTTGGTTCTTATGTCCTTCATATAAATGATAGACCTCCGTCTCGTCATTTTCTGAAGCTTTAACTTGAGTCCAGCGACTGTTGGCGCTGCTATCGACTGCGCAACTTACATACACTGCACACAAACGTTTGTGAAGGTTAACGTTAACCCGGTTTCTGTTTCCGCAACCAGAAGTTTTAGTACATACAGTTCACTGGTTGTAACGCAAGCTGTTCACACGCGTCATTTTAACGCATTACCGTTACTGTTCTAATTGTCCAGATGTGGTGCAATTTCACACAAACAATAGAGATATTTCAAATTTGAAGTGTCATAAGCTCATGTTTCTATCTTTATTTGTTAGGGGGGAAAAAAAACTTATGCATTACTTTCTGACTTAGCCCCGTAATTTACCTGTTTTGTTTTTCTAACCGACGATATATTTTGCGTGTTCTTCCTAATCAAGCAAAATTTGTATGGGTTTCTTAACCAGTGATTTAATTTATACACTTTGTTCTAAACACATGAGCTGAGACTTAGAAAATATCTGAACGAGAGGTCAGCGTTGGAGCCCAACTGACTGGTATATGAGTTGAACCTCCTACCCCGCCACCCGCGCACAAGACGTTTCAATGCAAGCGCATTAAGCCCCACCACGCAGACCTCTAAACGGATATACATACTTTAGAAAGAAAGAAAGAAAATACGATAAATACAACATACACTTGGATTATAACAGATAAGCACAATATTCGATCAAAACAACTATTAAATCTTGTGTGTTATTTGTTTTTAAAATAACACATTCATATTCTAAACGAATGTTAGTTTTAAAAACAAAATGAGATTATATTTCTATTATACTCATATTGCCAGCAATATGGCGAAGTAGTCACGGATGCAATTTCTCATCTCACATACCGCCTTCAGTTGCGGGTGATTTGGCAGAAGACTGCCTGGCGTTAGTTTTCATACAATGGTATGCGTGCCTGCCGTTCAGAAAGCAATGGCAAACTGTTTTTTTTTTTAGCCTATCCTTAGCTGTCAACACCAGCATCTTTCAGCTGTATGTTGATCTCTTGGCAAGATTACGCTCAGTAGTTTGCCATTGCTTTCTGAGCGGCCGGCTCAGTATCCCGCAAGTCACGAGCGGGGGTCGAACCGCCTCAGCTCTCGCTCCGCTACGAGACTCTGCGTGATAAACGGGATTACAGAGAGAAAGTGTTGTAACCCCACAGCCAGAGAGACCGGCCAATGGCAAACTACTGAACGTAAATTTGCCAAGAAATCACAAACAGCAAAAAAAAAAAAAAAAAGGATGGGATTTGACTGCGACGTTCTGTAAAGTATATGCAACTAACTTTAACTTTATTCCCATATTATTAACACAATAGGCAGTCATTTATTTGGTTGCGTGTTTGTTACCGCGTTATTAATTATCTTTCGGGTATATTCTGTACGATATGTTCACTCCATTTTGTAACGTTTTCTCGACTGTAAACTCAGCGAATAATTTCAAGCAATTGCACCACGCCGTGTCTGTGAGGCAAACTGTTGGCAGCCCGGGAAGAACAGTGCCAAGTGCATTTCTGCAATATCGTTTTGTTTGCATTAACTGCATTCTTACCTTAGCTCAGTGGTTCTCAACCAGTAGGGAATTCTCCCCAAGGGGGGAATTTTAGGGTTTCCGGGGGTGAGGGGAGGGGGGAGGAATTAATACCACAGATTGGCAGACTCAAAATGGCTACAGGCACAATATCCTGGTTTTCTGTTGAGCGTTTTGTTTGATGAAGCACAGTGTTCTGGCATTCTCGTGTCGTGTATTATGACAATTCTTTGACGTTTTAACTGTTTGTTTATTGTAACATGATTAATTCAGTGTGTTAATAAAATATTGTGAATATTTAAAAAAAAAAATGCTTTTATTTAAGTTTTAATATCCATCAGCATATTAGTTTGCCGTTAAATATATAAAACTATGGTATAAAATTGATCTATGCATGTAAAGGTTTTATGCTTAATATGGAAGAAAATAAGGATTTTCAGTATTATAGGCATGTTATTTTGATGGCACCTTTTGAGGCTGACAATTTTGGAAAGGGGGAAATTCTTCTTCTTTCGTTCGCTGGAAAAGGGGGGGGGGGATGCCATTCTGACATATGATGAAAAGGTGCATAGGCCAAAAAAGGTTGATAACCACTGCCCTAGTTGTACTCAGCTTACCTTACACGTATTCACGTGTGCCTGCACAAACACTGGCAGAAAATGTATGACAGTCTCAACAGTAATTATCCGTGTAATGTCTTGAGTCTCTTCTCCGATATTTTTTCAAAATCATCTAACATTTCTGATTTCTGCCTGCATATTTTATGTGTATCTGCCCGCTTTCCTGCCTATTTGTCTGACTGTCTGTCTGCCTGCTTGCTTGCTTGCTTGTCCTGCCTGCCTGCCTTCCTATTTCAAAGCTGCTCATCTGCCTGTCTGTCTTCTAGTGTTTATCTGCCTGCATGTCTGTCCATTTTTCTGTCTGGCACTCTATGTATTTATGAATATCTTATATGGACAAGAAAATAGAGAACTTAATGAAATGAATGATTATATTTATTATACAAGGAGTCACGGTAATAGAATAGAGTGTGATATATATATAGGTGTAAGATTCGTGACTGAGATTAAGAGCAGAATGGGTCAAATAAAAGCTACATTTCAGAAAATGAAAATTATGTTATGCAGTAAGCCACTTTCACTGAATGCCATAAAGAGAGTGCTGATATGTAGAGAATGACGGTGAATCTTGGGAACGTGAATTATGAAGAGCTTGGGAGCAGCGGGGCTGGTGCGTTATTGTAATCGATGTAGGGTTGCGCTGATAATGTACTGAGTGTGGTTGGACGAGGGTTCAACTCCTAGTTCATCGTCCGCATAAGTGAGGTAAAGACAAGCCACCTGTTCCCCCGTAAATTGAGGCCTACTGTTTGTGATGGCTCTATCACAGGTTCCTGCAGGTTTCTGCTTCGGGGCTTTGTCTTGTGTGGGTGGGTGGGTGGGGAGAAGCAACGGGGATGTGGTTCACGAGACGCAGGTTTCGAATACCATGGACTTCTAGAGTAATTAACAACGATTGCCGGGAAGAGGCTAATGAAACTAAAACAATATTTACAGCTATAAGTTGGGACAAATGGCGTTCCTTGGTCATATAATATTAAGAGTGACATTGAGAAACGTTACGACTGGAAATATTAATGGAGCAAAATGCAGAGGCAGGCCGAGAGAGAAGATGCGGGATGGACTAAGATAGTGGCATGGAGGCATATCATCATCCGAGTTGACGCAGAACGCCAGGGACTGAAGTCTGGGGATAGGCATGAACGCCTGCGCCATTTGGCAGAGCTCACGATGATGATGCTCATGAATACAAGTAATTATAGAATTTAACGCAATGCATATATTACATAAGACAAGCCGACTCATTGGACAAATGGCACATATACTAAGGAACAAACAAGTTTCAGTAGACATCAAAATTCACTCTACAACACAATCTTCATACCAACTTTGTGCTACCAGTACCAAACCCGGACAGTGACAGAAAAGGAGAAAAGAAAAAAAACTATAGCAACGGAAATAAAATTCATGAGAAGAATACTCAATGTATCAAGAAGAGAGAAAATCAGAAATGATGAAATCAGGACTAAAGTTGGGGTTATAGCAGCGCTAGATTTCATTAGTAAATCTGACAAATTACTTTTACGGTCACTGCTCTCATTTATATGTAAATCTGACAATGCTTTACCCGGCGCTGCTCTAATGTATATGCAATCTTACATATTGCTTTACCCGCCGCTGCTCTAATTTATATGTAAGATTTACCTGGCACTGCTCTAATTTATTTATTATCTGACATATTGCTTGACATGGTACTGCTCTTATTTATATGTGACGCTGACACATTGCATTACATGACACTGTTCACATTTGTATGTAACCTTGACATATTACTTTACTTGGTTCTGACGTCATTTACATACAACCCAGGTCTATTTACGTATCTGCTGTTTGTGACACTACCCTCATTTATAGCTACCGACCCGCTTTTTCCCTGCCCAGGTTTAAATAGCGCCCGGGCATTCTCCCACCCTCGTATTTTTGTCGTCATTTCTGCGGTTTCTCTCAAGGTGAACCCTCGAGATTTTTATTATCTGGCCCTGAAATATTGTTGGCGCTGGCATGTCACAGGCGTTGGTTTAGTTTAATCTGCTTGTCAGCAAGACTTCTTTCAAACTTGTGTCTGCAGTCAAAGTATTGTGCTTAAAATGGGTATCATTTGTTTTTAGCATTGCTGCTTGTGAAGAAATTGGTTTTGATATTTATGGAGATTTGTCTTCAATATTGCTGTTGAGAAGAAAACAATGTTTGTTGATGCTGAAGGCGAGAGTGAAATAGCACGATTTCAGCAAGTGTATTGACACACTAACAAGAACTAGCCTGTATTTAAGGGTCAGATGTATAACCTACACCTCGAAATTGACAGTCCGACTTCTTGCCCACGAAGGTGTTTTAGATAAATGTAAAGACATAAGTATTCAGGTCAGAAGGGGGAAAAGGCTTACTATATTTCAAATCTACTTCTTGTTTAATTCATGATCTTCATTTTAGTCAGTCCAAATACTGGCAAGGCAACACTCTACATATATTCAGCCGTGATAGCATATGGGTTAGTCCTTTAGCTTGCCAACACATGGTCCGGGTTCAATCCTCAGTGTGGCTGAGTACAAGCAGAACTGTCCACAATTGTTTTCCTGCCTGTGCTTCTCTGGGGTTGACCCGATGTGAACAGCGGATACCAGATAGTTTCCAGAATTGTGTAGGATTTGTTTGGGAAGGAAGGACACAGTGGAATGGAACTGGTCACAGGAAGGAAGGTCACCGAGGAATAGAACTGGTCACAGGAAGGAAGGTCACAGAGGAAAGGAACTGGTCACAAGAAGGAAGGACACCGAGGAATGGAACTGGTCACAGGAAGGGAGGTCACAGAGAAATGGAACTGGTCACAGGAAGGAAGGACACCAATGAATGGAACTGGTCACGGGTATGAAGGACATAGAGGAATGGAACTGGTCAACGGGAAGGAAGGACACAGAGGAATGGAACAGGTCATGAGAAGGAACGACATTGAGGAATGGAACTGGTCACAGGAAGGAAGGACACCAAGGAATGGAACTGGTCACAGGAAGGAAGGACACCAAGGAATGGAACTGGTCACAGGAAGGAAGATCACCGAGAAATGCAACTGGTCACGGGAAGAAATGACACCGAGAAATGGAACTGGTCACAGGAAGGAATGACACCTAGGAATGGAACTGGTCACGGGAAGGAAAGACACAGAGGAATGGAACTGGTCACAGGAAGGAAGGTCACAGAGGAATGGAACTGGTCACAGGAAGGAAGGTCACTGAGAAATGGAACTGGTCACGGGAAGGAAGGACACAGGAATGGAACTGGTCACAGGAAGGAATGACACCTAGGAATGGAACTGGTCACAGGAAGGAAGGTCACAGGAATGGAACTGGTCATGGGAAGGAAGATCACCGAGAAATGGAACTGGTCACGGGAAGAAATGACACCGAAAAATGGAACTGGTCACAGGAAGGAATGACACCTAGGAATGGAACTGGTCACGGGAAGGAAGATCACCGAGAAATGGAACTGGTCACGGGAAGAAATGACACCGAGAAATGGAACTGGTCACAGGAAGGAATGACACCTAGGAATGGAACTGGTCACGGGAAGGAAGGACACCGAGGAATGGAACCGGTAACCGGAAGGAAGGACACCGAGGAATGGAACTGGTCACAGGGAGGAATGACGCCTAGGAATGGAACTGGTCACAGGGAGGAATGACACCTAGTAATGGAACTGGTCACGGGAAGGAAGGACACAGAGGAATGGAACTGGTCATCCCACGTGATTATGCTGTACCTGGCCGGTGTTAAGAAAATGTACTGGAAACAAGTAGCAACAATTAAAATGGGATATAAATAGGACAATTATCAACAGATAAAGCAAGGAGTAAGACAAGGGTGTGATTTGTCACCAAATCTCTTCCCTCGATCTACAGTATGTCGATTACACAGTATTGAAGGCCGAAAATGTTATATATATAAATAGACAGCAAAATGTGGTATTAAATTCCCTGGAGCAATTATAACATCAGTTGGAAGGAGCGTGACACAGGTTAAGTGCAAATAGGCCACGCGAAAGCTGCATGTTAGAAAAGGGGGGGGGATGATCTTATGCAATAAGTCAATATCATTATATATAAGTAAGAGAGAACTGAAATGTTATATAGAACATGGTTTACTGTGTAGCAGTGAATCATGGAACATGATTGCAAACTAAGGAAGAGCTTCGGAGCAACGAGGATGTGGTTCCTGGGAGGAATGCAGCAAATACATTGAACCGACAGAGTAGCTAACGATTGCCTAGAAGCGACTAATGAAAGTAGAACATTATATGCAACTAAAAGACAGAGACAAAATGCAAGTAGAACATTATATGCAACTAAAAGACAGAGACAAAATGCAAGTAGAACATTATATGCAACTACAAGACAGAGACAAAAAGTACTATGTGGTCATGTGATGATTTTTTTTTTTTGCATATCCCTTACAGGACGTTGCAGTCAACACAACATCAGCATTTTTTCAGCTGCTGTTGGTGTACTAGGCAAGATTAAGCTCAGTAGTTTGTCATTGATTTCTGAGTGACCTGCTCAATAAATACCCCGTAAGTTACTAACGCGGCGAGAACCGCTACCGATTCTTGCACAGGTTACGTTACTCACGAGAATATACGGGATTACGGAGAAAGACGTTAATCCCTAGGCCAGGGAGAGAGGCATTAAAAAACATCGTGACCACTGGAAAAATCAGTAGGAAAGAGGCAGTCAGACCGAAAGACATGATGATGCTGGGTGGACCGAGACGGTAGTAGTAAGGAAGGGTCTCTATCCCTCGCAATGAGGCATAAAATACCTCATATACAAAGAATAAAGAAGGAGGACCGTGAGGTGCCATGAGGACCCGCATTTTTAGTAAGCTCAAAGAAGGGGAGTGGGGAAACATAATTTATGCATAATCGATTGGTGTGCGCCGGCTGTTACGAGTTGATGTATTTGTATCTTTGGTAAGATCGGCGCACAGCTGTGAGCAAAAAGTCGATATTGCCGGCAGATGTATATTAGTGTCGGGGTCGAGGGAGATCGCTGGTACCATCTGTTTTTAATCAATGGCGGTGTCGGAATAAAATAATAAGCGCAAAGAACAATGTGTAGGGTGGGTTGGTAAGTGGTGAAAGATGGCGGGGGTGCATAGTTGGTCATAGTGGGATATCACCAATGTGTAACAGGGGTTCTAGTTACTGCGATTGCGCTTGACAGGTTCGAATCTCAAGGTGTGGTTGAGGTCGTGTGGTGGTGGTCGAGTGTGTAACGGAGCTAGGTGGTATCATTGGTGGTTCGAATAGCGCTGCTGGTCGATAACGATGTCCGCCCTAGACGTGGACTTTTTAAATGTCTACTAAGGGGTGGTGAGGGCTTAGAGGTGAGAAGTAATTGGTCGTAGAGGGGTGTGGTGGGATATCACCACTGTGTAACTGGGGTGTCTAGTGGGTTCCCTACCGTGCGACAGGTTCGAATCCTACTGTGAGATGGGGTAGTGTAGAGGTGGGCGAGTATGTAACGGAGCCAGGTAGTGTCATGGGTGGTTCGAATAACGGACCTAGTTGATAAATGCGGTATGAGCCATGTCTCATGTCTCGTGGTGGGGTCTATGTCTCATGGCTCGTGGTGGGTCGGTTGTGGCCTGCCTCATGCCTTCCAGATCCTTCGTGGTTTTTTAAGTGTCAGCTGCCGTTTTTAATCAGAGCATCGGGGTTAACAATGGAAAGATCAATTGAACTAGGTGGGTAGTTGGTACCACAGTCGCGTTGGAGATGTGTAATTGATTCAGAAGATGTCAGCTGGTGTAATGCATTAATTAGCTTCCCGTCTGTATAGACGGCATAACAAACTGGGCAACCGCCATGATCTTTATCATATAACAGCTGTGGCAACACTTGGCACAACTCAAGAAAATATGGTAATGAAACTGTACGAAAGATCAACTGAACTAGGTTGGTAGTTGGTATCACAGTCGCGTTGGAGATGGTGCGATAACCAATTCGGTAGAGTGTGTCGGGGTAGCGCCAATGTGTAACTGGGGTGTCTAATGGGTCTAGTTGGTCCCATAGACCTCTCATTTGGCGGTGTCATCTCATTTTTGGCTTCCGGAGGCAGAGTGACTTGTGAAGCAAACAAACCGATGTGTGGCTTACAACCAATCAGGGTGTTTGTCTTAGAATTGTTCCACATTTTATGTTAGACAAGCACTAATTGGCTGGCAACTATACTGTGGGCGGGGATTACTTTATGTAATATATAACCAACTCACCACCTCTCACTCACTTTGTGCTTTACACAAGAACGACGAACGATCGAGTCTTCAGCTTTGTGGTTATTCAACTGCTATTTACCTTCAAGTGTGGAAAGTTTGATAGGCACCTGTTTGTCTCTGTATCAACGGACTTTCAACCATATACGGACATACCGATTTAGTGGATCTGTCTCCCAGTTTTTGGCTATTCACAGCTGACTTGTAAGATTTATCAACCGGTGTCTTACTCAGACCCACCCCAAGTGTAAGCAATAGCATTATTCTGCCTTAGTTTACAACGGAATCTGCAAAGAGTTCATCACCTATTGAAACAAAAACTGGTACAGCTTGTTCGGGTTTGATACCACATACTAAACTAGTGAACATTACACCTTGTTGTTTGGATATTTGGCATCCTAAACTAGTCAACGTCGAGTTATCTACCATTAGTGCAAGTTATAAACTAATTGTATTCAACACCATATACAGAGGCTCAGTGTAAACAGGTTTCAAGTCGAGTGTCGATTATCTTACTATCAATTCGCTAGCGAACGTGCCTAAAAAGATGTCTACTCGGCAACCATCTGAGATCCACGTATGTGCAACTTGTGGGAAAGGCTTCACTGATGCAAGTAACCTTCGTCGCCATATTCGGACCAGTCACAGTCCCAAGGAGCAAGTGTATTCGTGTCAAACTTGTGATCATCATTTTAACAGGAAAGACAATCTACAACGTCACATTACAAAAGAACACACAACATCGGGAGCAGTATCCAGTGTAATACCAACAGAAACGGCAACACCTTTTTCACCAACATTGCGTAAGAGACCAGCGGCTACTAATAGTGATGTGACATGCAGGAAGAAGAACACTAAACAAAACGAAAACGCCGAACCAGTCAGCGACACACAACCCAAGGATGAAGCGAGCTCTCTACACAAGCTGCCAGATGATGTCAGACAAGTGTACACCGACAACTGGAGTAGTATCAAAACACATCACAAGATCAACAAATATATGTCTGTCTATACATTTTTTATGAGTCCACAGACACAACACCCTAAAGACTGGACAGAGACCTTGTACAAGATCTTTAACACTCAAAAGAACATATTAAAAATCAACTTTAGTTATCATGTAGTCCTTAGGCACATCGAAACACAAGCTCTTCGGTTCTACCACGCATCGTCCAATAACTCTTCTGTCTTAGAAATTCCACAGCTAATCCGAAACAGACAAAACTTTGACGAATTTATCAAAACAGTACACGGACACGACATTCTTACATACGCTACGCAACAACGTCCAAATACCAAATGCACGACAGAGACGATTCCAGCTATAAGTTTTTATCTCTATCATATCCCAGAACTCTGTCTCGTTTAATAAATAACCGCCGTTTTATGACAAAGGTTCGATACCATTGTACATGGTGTGTGTATGATCATATTAGATATAACATCACCTATTGATCAACCATTTTGTATACTGATGTTATGCTTCTTTTTATTTTTGTAACATTTACTGGAAATACTGTACAATAAACAGTTATATGTATTATAATTGCGTTCACTTGTTGGATTTTAGTGTTGCCGGTACATATCGGTGTCATGTGGTGAACGGATGTTACATGTTGAGGGTCAAATTAAAGAAATATCTCGGCGAAACTTATGAAAAATAGGAAAATTTGTTAACTATATGGGGAAAAATTGACCAAGTAAAGAAATATCTCATCCAAATTTATAAAAAACATGAAAATTTTTTAACCAAAGGTGAAAAATATTTGCCAAGTAAAGAAATATTTCAACCAAACATATAAAAAGTAGGAAAATTGTTAGTCAAATGTAAAACAATATTGCCCAAGTAAGAAATAATGTTAGTCAAAGGGGCAAAAATATTGGTCAAATACAGAAAGATCTCAATAATCTTATAAAAAGTAGGGAAACAAATGGTGGCCAAATACATAAATATCTCAACCAAACTTATAAAAAGTAGGAAAATTGTAAGTCAAATGTAAAAAATATGGGGCAAATAGGAAATCATATTAACCAAATAGGAAAAATATCGCTCAAACTTATAAATATATCGACCAAAAAGGAAAATGTGTTAACCAAAGATGAAAACTATGGGTCAGGTAAAGAAAAAATTTCAAAGAAGCTTATAAAAAATTAGGAAACAATGATAGTCAAACTAATTTTTAAAAATGGTGGTCAAAGACAGAAATATCTCATCCGAACTTATAACAAGTAAGAAAATATACTAGTAAAATCAAGAAATATGTCGACCGAAGTAATACAATAGGCAGAACGATGGACAAACTTATAAATATTTCATTCAAACTTATAAAAACTATGATAAAATGTTATCCAAATCAAATAACAGGCTGACCAAACTTATAATTAGCTCATTCAACCTTATAAATAGGAAGAAAATTTGTTAGCCAAATAGGCAAAATATTGGTAAGATTCAAAAATATCTCAATCAAACTTATAAAAAGTAGGAGAAAATGCTAGTCCAACTAATAAAAATGGTGGCCAAATACATAAATATCTCAACCAAACTTATAAAAAGTAGGAAAATTGTAAGTCAAATGTAAAAAATATGGGGCAAATAGGAAATCATATTAACCAAATGGGAAAAATATCGCTCAAACTTATAAATAACGCGTCCAAACTTATAAAAAGTAGGAAAAGGTGTTAGCCGAATGGTGAAAATATTGCTCAAATTAAGAATCATGTCGACCGAAGTAGGAAAATACGTGATTCAATGTATAAAAACGTTGGGTAAATACAGAAATATGTCGACCAAATTGATAAAAATCTCCGCCAAACTTATGAAATGTAGGAACATTTGTTAACCACAAGGGGAAAATGTCGGCCAAATACAGAAATAGCTCCACCAAACTTATGAAAAGTAGGAACATTTGTTAACCAAATGGAAAAAATAAAAAAATATTGGCCATGTAAAGAAATATAGCGCATCCAAATTGACAAAATATAGGAAACTTTATTAGCCAAAGGTGAAATCTATTGACCAAGTAAATAAATTCCTCGTTCAACCCCATAAAAGGTAGGAACATTTCTTACCCAAATGTGAAAAAGATCCGCCAAACTTATAAATGTCTCATCCAAACTTATAAAAAGTAGGAAAACAATACTAGCCAAATCAACTAAAAGGCTGACCAAACTTATAAATATATCTTCCAAACTGACCAAAGTAATAAAAATATTGGGTAAATATAGAAATATGTCGACCAAACTTTTACAAATCTCCGGTAAATTTATGAAAAATTGGAAATTTTGTTAACTAAATGTGAAAAAATATCGACCAAACTTATAAAAAGCTCTGCCAAACTTATGAAAAGTAGGAAACTTTGTTAACCCACACGAAGACAATTATTAACCAAAGATAGAAAAATATCGACCTAAATAGGAAAATGTGTTAGCCAAGTGGGAAAAATATTGGCCAAGTAAACACATATTTCAACCAAACTTATAAATATGTCATCCAAATTTACAACAACAAAAAAAAAAAAAAAAAAAAAAAAAATAGGAAAATTTGTCGACCAAGTAAGAAAATATATTACCAAAACTGGAAAAGATACTAATCAAAGTGAGAAAAATACCAACCAAACTAAGAAATATGTATGGTAAGGTAAGAAAAAAGTTGGCCAAAGTAATAAATACGCTAGCCAAATGAAAAAATATTAACCATAAGGAGAAAAAATTATAGCAAACTAAGAAATTTGCTTTCACAACTTGTCGAATTACCCTACCAACTACCCCGTTTGCTTTCACAACTTATCAAATTGACCAATTAACCACACAAATTCCCCACTGACTCTCACAATTTTACCACTTGCCATTACAACGTGTCGACTCCCGCTCACAATTTACCCAAAGGGGTTTACTATAGGTATTATATATCCACAATCAAGCGCTCTCACACTCACAAGAATAACGAAATACTGGGATTTAAGCCTGTTTTTAATCAATTTCTTTGTTTGCAGTCAAAGCATAGAAATTCCGCCAACCACCTTGGTGTTGAAATATCCAAGGACTTAGTTTATCAGCCATGTATTCGCCTACAGATTTAGCGAAGTCCTCTTCCAGGTCTTGGACATTCACATCGGCGTTGTAAGAATTATCAACCAGATGCTTACCCAGACGCATGCCAAAGGTAAAAAGCATAATTATTCTCCCATAGTTGATGACGTTATCACCAAAGAATTCATCACTGACTAAAACAAAGACTTGGAAAACATGTTCGGGCTTGATACTGTCTTCTAGTCTCGTGAACAACACAGATTGTTGTTTGGCTATTTGACCGACTAAACCAGACAACGTCGAGTTATTTGCCTTTTTGGAATTGTAGGAACTAATAATAGTCAGCGCCATATTCACTATCTCGCTATGAACTTGTTTCAAGTCAATCGTTGCTTGTGTCATTATTATACTGATAGCTAATGTTCATCAAAAGATGTCTAGCAGTCAAACTGCTGATCCATTATTGTGAAACGGTGCAAAGTGGTCAAAATGGATAATAATATAATATTTGTATAAAGAGATGGAATCGTCTCTTCTGGTTGGTCAAATTACCCAACCTACTGGAGATAAAACGGTTGTCACCGAAACCACTAGACGCGTGTTTTAGACAAGGGATGTTCTTGTCGAACTTTACTTTTTAAATTTTAATTACCAGTGACCATACTGATCGATAATCACATCCCTTGTCTAAAACACGCGTCTAGTGGTTTCGGTGACAACCGTTTTATCTCCAGTAGGTTGGGTAATTTGACCAACCAGAAGAGACGATTCCATCTCTTTATACAAATATTATATTATTATCCATTTTGACCACTTTGCACCGTTTCACAATAATG
Source organism: Cepaea hortensis (assembly GCA_963921405.1). NCBI lineage: Eukaryota > Metazoa > Mollusca > Gastropoda > Stylommatophora > Helicidae > Cepaea > Cepaea hortensis. The sequence goes on from OY992889.1 coordinate 73,453,014, forward strand.
GATCAGCAGTTTGACTGCTAGACATCTTTTGATGAACATTAGCTATCAGTATAATAATGACACAAGCAACGATTGACTTGAAACAAGTTCATAGCGAGATAGTGAATATGGCGCTGACTATTATTAGTTCCTACAATTCCAAAAAGGCAAATAACTCGACGTTGTCTGGTTTAGTCGGTCAAATAGCCAAACAACAATCTGTGTTGTTCACGAGACTAGAAGACAGTATCAAGCCCGAACATGTTTTCCAAGTCTTTGTTTTAGTCAGTGATGAATTCTTTGGTGATAACGTCATCAACTATGGGAGAATAATTATGCTTTTTACCTTTGGCATGCGTCTGGGTAAGCATCTGGTTGATAATTCTTACAACGCCGATGTGAATGTCCAAGACCTGGAAGAGGACTTCGCTAAATCTGTAGGCGAATACATGGCTGATAAACTAAGTCCTTGGATATTTCAACACCAAGGTGGTTGGCGGAATTTCTATGCTTTGACTGCAAACAAAGAAATTGATTAAAAACAGGCTTAAATCCCAGTATTTCGTTATTCTTGTGAGTGTGAGAGCGCTTGATTGTGGATATATAATACCTATAGTAAACCCCTTTGGGTAAATTGTGAGCGGGAGTCGACACGTTGTAATGGCAAGTGGTAAAATTGTGAGAGTCAGTGGGGAATTTGTGTGGTTAATTGGTCAATTTGATAAGTTGTGAAAGCAAACGGGGTAGTTGGTAGGGTAATTCGACAAGTTGTGAAAGCAAATTTCTTAGTTTGCTATAATTTTTTCTCCTTATGGTTAATATTTTTTCATTTGGCTAGCGTATTTATTACTTTGGCCAACTTTTTTCTTACCTTACCATACATATTTCTTAGTTTGGTTGGTATTTTTCTCACTTTGATTAGTATCTTTTCCAGTTTTGGTAATATATTTTCTTACTTGGTCGACAAATTTTCCTTTTTTTTTTTTTTTTTTTTTGTTGTTGTTGTTGTAAATTTGGATGACATATTTATAAGTTTGGTTGAAATATGTGTTTACTTGGCCAATACTTTTCCCACTTGGCTAACACATTTTCCTATTTAGGTCGATATTTTTCTATCTTTGGTTAATAATTGTCTTCGTGTGGGTTAACAAAGTTTCCTACTTTTCATAAGTTTGGCAGAGCTTTCTATAAGTTTGGTCGATATTTTTTCACATTTAGTTAACAAAATTTCCAATTTTTCATAAATTTACCGGAGATTTGTAAAAGTTTGGTCGACATATTTCTATATTTACCCAATATTTTTATTACTTTGGTCAGTTTGGAAGATATATTTATAAGTTTGGTCAGCCTTTTAGTTGATTTGGCTAGTATTGTTTTCCTACTTTTTATAAGTTTGGATGAGACATTTATAAGTTTGGCGGATCTTTTTCACATTTGGGTAAGAAATTTTCCTACCTTTTATGGGGTTGAACGAGGAATTTATTTACTTGGTCAATAGATTTCACCTTTGGCTAATAAAGTTTCCTATATTTTGTCAATTTGGATGCGCTATTTCTTTACATGGCCAATATTTTTTTATTTTTTCCATTTGGTTAACAAATGTTCCTACTTTTCATAAGTTTGGTGGAGCTATTTCTGTATTTGGCCGACATTTTCCCCTTGTGGTTAACAAATGTTCCTATATTTCATAAGTTTGGCGGAGATTTTTATCAATTTGGTCGACATATTTCTGTATTTACCCAACGTTTTTATACATTGAATCACGTATTTTCCTACTTCGGTCGACATGATTCTTAATTTGAGCAATATTTTCACCATTCGGCTAACACCTTTTCCTACTTTTTATAAGTTTGGACGCGTTATTTATAAGTTTGAGCGATATTTTTCCCATTTGGTTAATATGATTTCCTATTTGCCCCATATTTTTTACATTTGACTTACAATTTTCCTACTTTTTATAAGTTTGGTTGAGATATTTATGTATTTGGCCACCATTTTTATTAGTTGGACTAGCATTTTCTCCTACTTTTTATAAGTTTGATTGAGATATTTTTGAATCTTACCAATATTTTGCCTATTTGGCTAACAAATTTTCTTCCTATTTATAAGGTTGAATGAGCTAATTATAAGTTTGGTCAGCCTGTTATTTGATTTGGATAACATTTTATCATAGTTTTTATAAGTTTGAATGAAATATTTATAAGTTTGTCCATCGTTCTGCCTATTGTATTACTTCGGTCGACATATTTCTTGATTTTACTAGTATATTTTCTTACTTGTTATAAGTTCGGATGAGATATTTCTGTCTTTGACCACCATTTTTAAAAATTAGTTTGACTATCATTGTTTCCTAATTTTTTATAAGCTTCTTTGAAATTTTTTCTTTACCTGACCCATAGTTTTCATCTTTGGTTAACACATTTTCCTTTTTGGTCGATATATTTATAAGTTTGAGCGATATTTTTCCTATTTGGTTAATATGATTTCCTATTTGCCCCATATTTTTTACATTTGACTTACAATTTTCCTACTTTTTATAAGTTTGGTTGAGATATTTATGTATTTGGCCACCATTTGTTTCCCTACTTTTTATAAGATTATTGAGATCTTTCTGTATTTGACCAATATTTTTGCCCCTTTGACTAACATTATTTCTTACTTGGGCAATATTGTTTTACATTTGACTAACAATTTTCCTACTTTTTATATGTTTGGTTGAAATATTTCTTTACTTGGCAAATATTTTTCACCTTTGGTTAAAAAATTTTCATGTTTTTTATAAATTTGGATGAGATATTTCTTTACTTGGTCAATTTTTCCCCATCTAGTTAACAAATTTTCCTATTTTTCATAAGTTTCGCCGAGATATTTCTTTAATTTGACCCTCAACATGTAACATCCGTTCACCACATGACACCGATATGTACCGGCAACACTAAAATCCAACAAGTGAACGCAATTATAATACATATAACTGTTTATTGTACAGTATTTCCAGTAAATGTTACAAAAATAAAAAGAAGCATAACATCAGTATACAAAATGGTTGATCAATAGGTGATGTTATATCTAATATGATCATACACACACCATGTACAATGGTATCGAACCTTTGTCATAAAACGGCGGTTATTTATTAAACGAGACAGAGTTCTGGGATATGATAGAGATAAAAACTTATAGCTGGAATCGTCTCTGTCGTGTATTTGGTATTTGGACGTTGTTGCGTAGCGTATGTAAGAATGTCGTGTCCGTGTACTGTTTTGATAAATTCGTCAAAGTTTTGTCTGTTTCGGATTAGCTGTGGATTTCTAAGACAGAAGAGTTATTGGACGATGCGTGGTAGAACCGAAGAGCTTGTGTTTCGATGTGCCTAAGGACTACATGATAACTAAAGTTGATTTTTAATATGTTCTTTTGAGTGTTAAAGATCTTGTACAAGGTCTCTGTCCAGTCTTTAGGGTGTTGTGTCTGTGGACTAATAAAAAATGTATAGACAGACATATATTTGTTGATCTTGTGATGTGTTTTGATACTACTCCAGTTGTCGGTGTACACTTGTCTGACATCATCTGGCAGCTTGTGTAGAGAGCTCGCTTCATCCTTGGGTTGTGTGTCGCTGACTGGTTCGGCGTTTTCGTTTTGTTTAGTGTTCTTCTTCCTGCATGTCACATCACTATTAGTAGCCGCTGGTCTCTTACGCAATGTTGGTGAAAAAGGTGTTGCCGTTTCTGTTGGTATTACACTGGATACTGCTCCTGATGTTGTGTGTTCTTTTGTAATGTGACGTTGTAGATTGTCTTTCCTGTTAAAATGATGATCACAAGTTTGACACGAATACACTTGCTCCTTGGGACTGTGACTGGTCCGAATATGGTGACGAAGGTTACTTGCATCAGTGAAGCCTTTCCCACAAGTTGCACATACGTGGATCTCAGATGGTTGCCGAGTAGACATCTTTTTAGGCACGTTCGCTAGCGAATTGATAGTAAGATAATCGACACTCGACTTGAAACCTGTTTACACTGACCCTCTGTATATGGTGTTGAATACAATTAGTTTATAACTTGCACTAATGGCAGATAACTCGACGTTGACTAGTTTAGGATGCCAAATATCCAAACAACAAGGTGTAATGTTCACTAGTTTAGTATGTGGTATCAAACCCGAACAAGCTGTACCAGTTTTTGTTTCAATAGGTGATGAACTCTTTGCAGATTCCGTTGTAAACTAAGGCAGAATAATGCTATTGCTTACACTTGGGGTGGGTCTGAGTAAGACACCGGTTGATAAATCTTACAAGTCAGCTGTGAATAGCCAAAAACTGGGAGACAGATCCACTAAATCGGTATGTCCGTATATGGTTGAAAGTCCGTTGATACAGAGACAAACAGGTGCCTATCAAACTTTCCACACTTGAAGGTAAATAGCAGTTGAATAACCACAAAGCTGAAGACTCGATCGTTCGCCGTTCTTGTGTAAAGCACAAAGTGAGTGAGAGGTGGTGAGTTGGTTATATATTACATAAAGTAATCCCCGCCCACAGTATAGTTGCCAGCCAATTAGTGCTTGTCTAACATAAAATGTGGAACAATTCTAAGACAAACACCCTGATTGGTTGTAAGCCACACATCGGTTTGTTTGCTTCACAAGTCACTCTGCCCCCGGAAGCCAAAAATGAGATGACACCGCCAAATGAGAGGTCTATGGGACCAACTAGACCCATTAGACACCCCAGTTACACATTGGCGCTACCCCGACACACTCTACCGAATTGGTTATCGCACCATCTCCAACGCGACTGTGATACCAACTACCAACCTAGTTCAGTTGATCTTTCGTACAGTTTCATTACCATATTTTCTTGAGTTGTGCCAAGTGTTGCCACAGCTGTTATATGATAAAGATCATGGCGGTTGCCCAGTTTGTTATGCCGTCTATACAGACGGGAAGCTAATTAATGCATTACACCAGCTGACATCTTCTGAATCAATTACACATCTCCAACGCGACTGTGGTACCAACTACCCACCTAGTTCAATTGATCTTTCCATTGTTAACCCCGATGCTCTGATTAAAAACGGCAGCTGACACTTAAAAAACCACGAAGGATCTGGAAGGCATGAGGCAGGCCACAACCGACCCACCACGAGCCATGAGACATAGACCCCACCACGAGACATGAGACATGGCTCATACCGCATTTATCAACTAGGTCCGTTATTCGAACCACCCATGACACTACCTGGCTCCGTTACATACTCGCCCACCTCCACACTACCCCATCTCACAGTAGGATTCGAACCTGTCGCACGGTAGGGAACCCACTAGACACCCCAGTTACACAGTGGTGATATCCCACCACACCCCTCTACGACCAATTACTTCTCACCTCTAAGCCCTCACCACCCCTTAGTAGACATTTAAAAAGTCCACGTCTAGGGCGGACATCGTTATCGACCAGCAGCGCTATTCGAACCACCAATGATACCACCTAGCTCCGTTACACACTCGACCACCACCACACGACCTCAACCACACCTTGAGATTCGAACCTGTCAAGCGCAATCGCAGTAACTAGAACCCCTGTTACACATTGGTGATATCCCACTATGACCAACTACGCACCCCCGCCATCTTTCACCACTTACCAACCCACCCTACACATTGTTCTTTGCGCTTATTATTTTATTCCGACACCGCCATTGATTAAAAACAGATGGTACCAGCGATCTCCCTCGACCCCGACACTAATATACATCTGCCGGCAATATTGACTTTTTGCTCACAGCTGTGCGCCGATCTTACCAAAGATACAAATACATCAACTCGTAACAGCCGGCGCACACCAATCGATTATGCATAAATTATGTTTCCCCACTCCCCTTCTTTGAGCTTACTAAAAATGCGGGTCCTCATGGCACCTCACGGTCCTCCTTCTTTATTCTTTGTATATGAGGTATTTTATGCCTCATTGCGAGGGATAGAGACCCTTCCTTACTACTGACGGTGACATGGAACAATATCACCAGCGGAGTTGATCCAGAACACCAGGGACCGAGATCTGTGGAGAGACATGACTGCCTAAACCAATTGGCAAGGCACGCGACGACGATGAGGCTGCTTTGAGAAATACGAAGGGATGTAGAAGGCCAGATATAGCAGGGCAGGTTTGGTTTAGCTGGCTTGTACATATCTAAATGCTAGCGAGTCTTTACATTGAAGGAGATGCGTGGGTACATGCACACGTAGAAAATTGCTGGGTATGTCACTGTCGTCGACAGTGAGGGCCCTACGGGACCAAAAACTTAAAAACATCCATCGATCGGTCTAGCAGTCCACCGAACACTAAACCGGAGAATGATTTGCCGGACCGATGCAAATGAGGCTCGAAGGGATTCTTCTTTGTTGCGGTGAATTAAAATTGAAGTACCGAATAAATAATACTATTGTCAGTGTTTCATGTTGCATCTTAGCTATTGTCGTCATGTAGCATCACCATTGTGGAAGGTCACGGTCACCATATCCCTCCGGAAAGGTATTCGATCATTCGCCGGTTTCCGTGTCTCATGCATTTTTATATTCAGGCTGGCTTTAATTTTCTGTGTCCACCCTCGTGTTGCTAGAACCCTGCCTCTTTTCCCAAGGAGCCATGCCTCCCTTGACTGTTCTTGCTAAGTTAATGTAACGTTGAATATGGCCAATGTACATGATGGTGTTTCCGTTCCTTGTATATGATGCTGTTTATGATCTTAAACTGCCAGCGATTCTTAACTTGCGCAGTGTGCACACGGCCCCTCCGAAGTGTTCGCCCTTGTGCGATAAGTCTAGAGATCCCATTCATTATCTCAGGATACAGGAATGAGGAATATACCATTCTTTTCTTTGTAGAAATCAATAGTCCACGCCTTGAATCTAACCAGACATCCACCAATAAGAGGCGGACATCGTGACCTCAGAGCCACTCCGCCCTTGTGCGATCATACCCGAGTAGCTTATAGAGTCAGTTAAAGGCTTAAAGCAGTGAATTCTAGTCAGTTAAAGGCTTAAAACACTGCATTCGCAGTTGGAAATCTAACTGCGAATCTACGGATTTAGGACTCTTATAATGGTGGTATCTGTTTTCACAATGAACTAGGAACAAATGTTGATGCATTCACATTCGCTGTACTGTTCGTACAACCAATACCGCGTCCAATGATAGCAACCAGACACGTACACGTATCCAGATTTGAGAGATTTCAGATAGGAAAGCTGATTGTGTGACCTTGCAATCAGACAAGTGTTTCTGTTTTAAGTACACCGCTAGCGACGAACCAAAGTTACATTAGTGTGCAGTATACTGCATGACTTCAGCGTTTGAAGTGTTCATTGCTGCATTACTGTTAATCATTGTTGTTATAGGCAGTGGCGGATTGAGTCTACACTTATTAATTGCCAGGTGACAAAGGTATTAAAAGGACATTGAATTTTTGTTTTTTAAAGTTGCATATCCTTTATAGGGCGTGACAGTCAATCCCGGCATTTTTGGGCTGTTTGTGATTTTTTAAATTTCAATGCGTATCTAACGGCATTCATGTCGTATACATGTTGTATCTAACGGCATTCATGTCGTATACATGTTGTATCTAACGGCATACATGTCGTATCTAACGGCATTCATGTCGTATACATGTTGTATCTAACGGCATTCATGTCGTATACATGTTGTATCTAACGGCATACATGTTGTATCTAACGGCATACATGTCGTATCTAACGGCATTCATGTCGTATACATGTTGTATCTAACGGCATTCATGTCGTATCTAACGGCATTCATGTATACATGTCGTATCTAACGGCATTCATGTCGTATACATGTTGTATCTAACGGTATTCATGTCGTATACATGTTGTATCTAACGGCATTCATGTCGTATACATGTTGTATCTAACGGCATTCATGTCGTATCTAACGGCATTCATGTATACATGTCGTATCTAACGGCATTCATGTATACATGTCGTATCTAACGGCATTCATGTCGTATCTAACGGCATTCATGTATACATGTCGTATCTAACGACATTCATGTCGTATACATGTTGTATCTAACGGTATTCATGTCGTATACATGTTGTATCTAACGGCATTCATGTCGTATCTAACGGCATTCATGTATACATGTCGTATCTAACGGCATTCATGTCGTATCTAACGGCATTCATGTATACATGTCGTATCTAACGACATTCATGTCGTATACATGTTGTATCTAACGGTATTCATGTCGTATACATGTTGTATCTAACGGCATTCATGTCGTATCTAACGGCATTCATCTCGTATACATGTCGTATCTAACGGCATTCATGTTGTATCTAACGGCATACATGTCGTATCTAATGGCATTCATGTTGTATCTAACGGCATACATGTCGTATCTAACGGCATTCATGTCGTATACATGTCGTATCTAACGGCATTCATGTTGTATCTAACGGCATTCATGTCGTATACATGTCGTATCTAACGGCATTCATGTCGTATACATGTCGTATCTAACGGCATTCATGTTGTATCTAACGGCATTCATGTCGTATACATGTCGTATCTAACGGCATTCATGTTGTATCTAACGGCATACATATCGTATACATGTCGTATCTAACGGCATTCATGTCGTATACATGTCGTATCTAACGGCATTCATGTCGTATCTAACGGCATACATGTCGTATACATGTTGTATCTAACGGCATTCATGTCGTATACATGTTGTATCTAACGGCATACATGTCGTATCTAACGGCATACATGTCGATACATGTCGTATCTAACGGCATTCATGTCGTATACATGTCGTATCTAACAGCATTCATGTCGTATCTAACGGCATTCATGTCGTATCTAATGGCATTCATGTATACATGTCGTATCTAACGGCATTCATGTATACATGTCGTATCTAACGACATTCATGTCGTATACATGTCGTATCTAACGGCATACATGTCGTATACATGTTGTATGTAACGGCATACATGTCGTATCTAACGACATTCATGTCGTATACATGTCGTATCTAACGGCATTCATGTTGTATCTAACGGCATACATGTCGTATCTAACGGCATTCATGTTGTATCTAACGGCATACATGTCGTATCTAACGGCATTCATGTCGTATACATGTCGTATCTAACGGCATTCATATTGTATCTAACGGCATACATGTCGTATCTAACGACATTCATGTCGTATACATGTCGTATCTAACGGCATTCATGTCGTATCTAACGGCATTCATGTTGTATCTAACGGCATACATGTCGTATCTAACGGCATTCATGTCGTATACATGTCGTATCTAACGGCATTCATGTCGTATCTAACGGCATTCATGTCGTATACATGTCGTATCTAACGGTATTCATGTCGTATCTAACGGCATTCATGTATACATGTCGTATCTAACGGCATTCATCTATACATGTCGTATCTAACGGCATTCATGTCGTATACATGTCGTATCGAACGGTATGCATGTCGTATACATGTCGTATCTAACGGCATTCATGTTGTATCTAACGGCATTCATGTCGTATACATGTCGTATCTAACGGCATTCATGTCGTATCTAACGGCATTCATGTCGTATACATGTCGTATCTAACGGCATTCATGTCGTATACATGTTGTATCTAACGGCATTCATGTCGTATTCATGTCGTATCTAACGGCATTCATGTCGTATCTAACGGCATTCATGTCGTATCTAACGGCATTCATGTCGTATCTAACGGCATTCATGTCGTATCTAACGGCATTCATGTCGTATACATGTCGTATCTAACGGCATTCATGTCGTATCTAACGGCATTCATGTCGTATACATGTCGTATCTAACGGCATTCATGTCGTATACATGTTGTATCTAACGGCATTCATGTCGTATTCATGTCGTATCTAACGGCATTCATGTCGTATCTAACGGCATTCATGTCGTATCTAACGGCATTCATGTCGTATCTAACGGCATTCATGTCGTATCTAACGGCATTCATGTCGTATCTAACGGCATTCATGTATACATGTCGTATCTAACGGCATTCATGTATACATGTCGTATCTAACGACATTCATGTCGTATACATGTCGTATCTAACGGCATACATGTCGTATACATGTTGTATCTAACGGCATTCATGTATACATGTCGTATCTAACGGCATTCATGTCGTATCTAACGGCATTCATGTCGTATACATGCCGTATCTAACCGTATTCATGTCGTATCTAACGGCATTCATGTATACATGTCGTATCTAACGGCATTCATGTCGTATCTAACGGCATTCATTTCGTATCTAACGGCATTCATGTATACATGTCGTATCTAACGGCATTCATGTCGTATCTAACGGCATTCATGTCGTATCTAACGGTATACATGTCGTATACATGTCGTATCTAACGGCATTCATGTCGTATGCATGTCGTATCTAACGGCATTCATGTCGTATACATGTCGTATCTAACGGCATTCATGTCGTATCTAACGGCATTCATGTATACATGTCGTATCTAACGGCATTCATGTCGTATACATGTCGTATCTAACGGCATTCATGTCGTATCTAACGGTATACATGTCATATACATGTCGTATCTAACGGCATTCATGTCGTATACATGTCGTATCTAACGGCATTCATGTTGTATCTAACGGCATTCGTGTTGTATCTAACGGCATTCATGTCGTATACATGTAGTATCTAACGGCATTCATGTCGTATCTAACGGCATTCATGTCGTATCTAACGGCATTCATGTCGTATACATGTCGTATCTAACGGCATTCATGTCGTATACATGTCGTATCTAACGGCATTCATGTCGTATACATGTTGTATCTAACGGCATTCATGTCGTATCTAACGGTATTCATGTCGATACATGTAGTATCTAACGGCATTCATGTCGTATACATGTCGTATCTAACGGCATTCATGTTGTATCTAACGGCATTCATGTCGTATACATGTAGTATCTAACGGCATTCATGTCGTATACATGTCGTATCTAACGGCATTCATGTCGTATACATGTCGTATCTAACGGCATTCATGTCGTATACATGTCGTATCTAACGGCATTCATGTCGTATACATGTAGTATCTAACGGCATTCATGTCGTATACATGTCGTATCTAACGGCATTCATGTTGTATCTAACGGCATTCATGTCGTATACATGTAGTATCTAACGGCATTCATGTCGTATCTAACGGCATTCATGTCGTATACATGTCGTATCTAACGGCATTCATGTCGTATACATGTCGTATCTAACGGCATTCATGTCGTATCTAACGGCATTCATGTCGTATACATGTTGTATCTAACGGCATTCATGTCGTATACATGTAGTATCTAACGGCATTCATGTCGTATACATGTAGTATCTAACGGCATTCATGTCGTATACATGTTGTATCTAACGGCATTCATGTCGTATACATGTCGTATCTAACGGCATTCATGTCGTATACATGTTGTATCTAACGGCATTCATGTCGTATACATGTAGTATCTAACGGCATTCATGTCGTATACATGTAGTATCTAACGGCATTCATGTCGTATACATGTCGTATCTAACGGCATTCATGTCGTATACATGTCGTATCTAACGGCATTCATGTCGTATCTAATATACCAATTTTACTGACCTTGGGGAGTATTGGGTGTATGGAGTCGGCCCCGTATTGTTTCGACCTGTCGGCAATCGTTGTGGTCACTATTTGCCGGCTACCTTTACTTCCCAGAAACTTATCCGGTACGCAGTTTTATGCTGGGTCGTAATTCTTAAACGAAATATATTCTACGATAACATACCAATGAAACTACGCCTTGTCTAAAGGCTTATGTTTTCGAGCCTTGTTTTACTGGCAAGTCTTCGTGCGATAGTAATAATTCAGACGGCACTCTCGAGTTAGTTATATTTGGGCACTGCTTAATGCAGCTATTTCTGCTCCTGCTCCTTCTACACTCTCACTCCCTCTTCCATCTGCTCCTGTACCTCCTCTTCATTCGTCATCTTCTCCTCCTCTCCTCTTCTTCTTGTATTCCATTAAAAAAAAAATAATTTTGCATATCGTTTTTACAGGACATTGCAGTCAACACCAGCATTTCTGTCGCTGTGATCTCTTTGCATGTTTACGTTCATTAGTTTGCCATTGATTTCTGAACTACCGGTACCAACGCAACGCGGTCTGCTGCCAGCTGTGTTTCGAACGCGGGTATACGGGATTACGAACCGCGTTCGTAAGCTCTTCGCCACGTAGACCGGCCGTATTCCATTATTTAATATAATAATTATAGTTTCTAATGTTTCCTCTTATCCCCGTGCCTAGATACCAGTCTATTGTATGTAGCATTGTGTTTACTCTCTGTCATCTATATATATATATATTTTTTTTTTGCCCATTGGTACTATCAGCTAACTGTTAAAGAATAATTGTTTTTCGATGTATGTTCAAAGTGGATCCTCTTTGTATATGTGACAGCTTTCCTTTATACACATCGTTAGAATAGTTGTTTATTGTTTGCTTTGCATGCATGCCTTCATAGCTATTACTTGTTACTATAAACTGAACACACTGCGTGGATTTATTGTTGTTCCTGTCGACAGGCCTGGCTAATCATCCTTCGTGCGACCTACATGATTAGTCTGGTAACGGTTTGTGTACCCAACTCAAGGCGTCTGTGCCAGTTACTCTATATGTCGCACATTTCTCACAAGAAACCGGTTCAGTCCCGTTGATAATAACTGATCAGCTGTGCTTTATTCAAGTTGCGGCGCACGTTTGGAGCGGTATATTTTCTCCCTGCATGACCCAGGACTGATTTAGAATTTCCCAGGACTGATTTAGAATTTCCCAGCATTGCATCAGCTCCCATTCGCTCTAGCCTTTAGCCCAACACCGTCTCAGGGCCAGGGTATAATGCTTCTTCTCAGCCATCGTCGTCGTCTTCGTCTTCTTTTTCTTCCCAATATTCTTCCCCTTCGGCTTGTGTATTTTATTTTGCCTTTCAAAATCTGATTTACAAAACGTAGAGCGAATATATATATATATATATATATATATATATATATATATATATATATATATATATATATATATATATATATATATATATATATACATATATATATATATATATATATATATATATATATATATATATATATATATATATGTGTGTGTGTGTGTGTGTGTGTGTGCTCGCGTGCGTGCGTGCGCGCGCGTGCTCTCTCGCGCGCTGTACACTTGATGGTATTGCTTCAATCCGTCGTAGTCCCTAATTCAGCGACTTTGCAACAGTTTCTAATCGAGAAAGCTACACGGTGGCGCGACATAGAAAAGTTACCATTCGAGATACCTCCATCTGATGGTCAATCAACATTCCACCGCCCTCATTGTAATAGACATGCATAATCTCAGATGTATCTAATCAGCCAGCCCCGAACCCGTGAGCCTGGGTTATACAGTGACTGGCACGCTCGCCTGCCGACCTGGTGGTCGTGTGTTAATATCCTCATCGAGACAGAGATGTAACACAGGCCAGTCCAGTCTGCAGTAGATGTTAGGACATTATGTGAAGTAAAACGCGATGTGATATTGGCATCATCATCCATCAAATATTGATTGGTCTATCAGATATGAAGCTAGCACCATATACCCAATACACACCATGGCGTAGACAAGTGTCTTTCTGACCTCCGATAACTCATAATGCAACTATGGACAGGCAACAAAGACAGTTCCTGTACTTGTATTTGAGACCATCAGCCGGTGAATGAGGTATTAATCGATCCCAAGTCATCTACAGACTGCTTATAGGCCATACCGTGTGGCGATGGTGATTTTGTCGGCCCTTGCAGACACAGTTGTATCAGTGCTATAATTATACACACCTAATTATTATCAGACTATATCCGCGCTGTCATCAGCCACTAATGAAAGCTACATTATGGTGATAGCTCAGGTGCCAGCAATGTTGACCGGAAACGCTCATTAGCACTGCCATGCTTGTTTGCTGTTCTGTCAGTTGCCAGTGAGTTCATGTATGTGTGGACATCGACTTACATAAAGAGGGTAATGTTCATTTGTTGTCGATTGTCTTTTCTCTACTGACATGTTCTGTGTCTGAAAGTGACATTGTGCATATATGATTGCTATTTAATATTCCTTCAGTGACGGGTGTGATTTTCATTCATCGCGAGCTTGATCTTATTCTGAATCGCGTGTGACGGACGGATGATTGTAGATATTCTAGGAACATTCCAAGCGCGTTAAAGCTGTCAATACACGCCTGTCGAACGTTTACAAATTGTATTATTCCTTTTGTATGTATATATTTGTCTCAGACAGCTCCACCGATGACTACAAACTGTTGCAATCTTGCCAGAGAGCCAACGCGATTCCCACGTCAATGGTTAAATTAGTTGCATATCCTTTACAGGAAGTCGCAGTCAATCCCAACATTTTTCGGCTGTTTGTGATTTCTTGGCAAGTTTACTGGTCCAGTATTTTGCCATTGCTTTTTGAATGGCTGGCACTCATGCCATTATAGAAATATTAGAGCAGGACGGTCTGCTTCCAAGTCGCCAGCAGCTGTCTTTCTCACGCGGGATTACGAATTGCACCCGTGACCCGCTTCGTCACAGAGATGGCATGACGATGGTAGACAGATAACAGGTTAGCTACTACCTTTCTTCTAGTGGTGTTCTCTTGTCAAACGAAATCACTGGTGCTGATGTTTCGAAACTAGGTCAGAGAGCCGCATGTCTTCGTCTGCCTGTTAGCTTTCAGTGGATCATAGGCCATCAACCAGTTCACGCCAGATTCTCCTATCTTTTTCAAATTCCTGCTATTGCCGTCATGCCCCCCCCCCCTCTCTATCTCTCTCTCCCTCCATCTCCCCTCACCTCTCTCCATATTATTTCATCTCTGTCTATAATTCGCATACATAGCTCTAATTTTTCAGGTGCCAATTCTGGGGCCCTTCCTAGGCGAAAGCAGGTTATTTGTCGATCCATATTTTCTAAAGCTGTCTATAATCTGGAGAGCATAATGGTCGTGTAGTGTCTTCCTCGTGAAAATCAAACAAAACAAAATCTCTGCTTCTGCTTGTTAACTGTGGGTGTTGGACACGTACCGCTGTTGAGAGCGAACGTTCTGGAATTTTACATGTGTTCACTTAGGCGCTGGATCTGGATCTATTGGCAATGGCGTCTATAAACAATATGGAGAAAACATTTCCAACCAGAGCCGTTACCAACCTCAGCCAGTATGTATTGTCTGCTGAACCATACATAACCTGCTTAAATACTAATATGCATTTTCAGAGATGTAGTTCCTGTACTCATCTTGCATACTCCATTAGTTCCTGAGTTTGGAGAGGGGAAAGACAGCTATGCAACATGCAACGAAGTTCCGTGGAGACTGTACTTTGGTACCGGGTCGTGACAAAAATATGTACACTAGTCTCACTGCGATAGATGCAAGCCTTTTTCAGTGCTCACGCGACCTGCACGTCAATGAATGTATCGGACTTAAAGAGTTACAACTCAAAAGTCATTCAGAGGATTCACCAACCAACCAACCATGTTACGAGTGTTGCAGAAAACTATACATACAAGTATATAGGGCATAACGCGAATTTATTTGTGTGCGGGAGGGGGGGGGGATTTCTAAAATTGCATACTCAGACCACCAAGAACCATATGCATTATTCATGAAACGTTAGTATGTTCACGATTTGACAGTTACTGGACATGGCCATGACTGAAAGTTACCATCCGAAGAGGATGGGGGGGGGGGGGGGGGTTAAAGATAAGCGACGAAAGGGGGAAACAAAAGAACTCGTCTAGTGTGGCCTGACAACTTTACAGAATGTCCAGGTTACGGTGGTGCTATTATTATACGCGTCATCAATCATCGGTAGTAGGGAAAGACCTTGCTTGCAAACTCGCTCATGGCGATACCCTTACAACGCACGTATGGCGTTTTTGGGATAGATGAATGTGAAAGGTGTGTGGCACTGTAATGACGACGTCGATGATTCCGCTTATATAAGAGAAGGAAACGGCATTGTGATGGTGGTGACGACGATGTCACAATGAGGAGGACAATGATATTGAATCAAGTTGTAATCTCTCGTTGAGAGTACGTAGAAGCAAACCATACAATAATTTGAGGAGAGGACTTAGACGCCATTTTGATTCAGTAAAAGACATACTTGACATTGAAGAAGATTTGAATCCGGCGTCGGAGACCAAATAGGAAACTGATACATCTGTCACAACAACCTTAAGGACCAAGTCATTATCATCATCATCATCATCATCATCAAATGCCTTGCCGACTGTCATGTGCTTCTTCATTTCTTGCGATCTCCTACGGCATGTACCAGTTCGTGTACTGACAACCTTCTGTGCCATGACACAAGACTCAAGAATTTTCTCTCGTTGTCTTCCTCTATCTTTTCACAAATCTTCCAAGTTGCCTTAATATGTTATAGCTTTTGTATTCTCATGATGTGGCCAAAAATGATAACTACCTCTTTCTGATTTGTATGGTAAGTTGCCTTTGTGTCTTAGTCTCTTTCAAAAAATTTGATACGTAATTTTTATTCTTCTTCTATAAAACCACATCTCTAAAGCTTTCAAGGATTTGTTTGTTTTTTGTTGTTGTTTACTAAGTGTCCAGGATTCACAGCAAATAAGAAACACTCATATATTTTTTTTGGTTCGCATATCCTTTACAAGACATCGCTGTCAACATCAGCATCTTTCAGCTGATTGTTGATTTCTTAGCAAGATTACGCTCAGTAGTTTGCCATTGCTTTCTGAGCGACCGGCTCACATACCCTTATGTTACCGACGCGGAGAGAACCGCTACCGATTCTCGCGCAACGTCACATTACTCACGAGAGTATACGGGATTACGGAGAAAGTCGTGTGACTCCTAGACCGGCATGAAACTCATACATCTGTTTTTAAAAAAGTATCGACATGGGCACTTACTCCATGAAAATGTTCGGGTTTAAGAATAGATTTGGGCAGCGGGGCAATCATTGGCGGGTGCCGAGTAACCCGGTCTCTGAAACTAAGGGGTGATAACTCTGCTGATAAAGCAGGTAACTTATACCACAGCATATTGTGAGAGGCGGGAATAGATTTTGGTTGAAGCTAATAATAAACTTGCAGTCTTGTATCAGGCAGGACAGCGGGGAAACTAGCAATGCTGTCAATTGTGGCTGTATTGGTTCTTGTGGTCATTATATTATCGTCATATGGTGGTAGTAACACTTGTTGTTATAGTAGTGTCGGTGATGGTAGTATTAGTTGTAGTGGTGTGAGTTGATAATAATAGTAATTCTTCTTGTACCTTGCGGTGTCGAGGCGAAGTATAAACAGCGGGAGAGTGTCCGATTATGGGCTTCACGTATCGATGTTCCCCATGGTCTCTGCTATTCCCTCCGTCCAACGTTTACGTGGTCGGCCTCTTCCTCTGTTCCCATCAGGTCTGTACATTAATATTATTGCTTGTTGTGGTATGCTGTTGACTGGTAACCTGCTTGCAAGGCCTAACCATTTGACTTGCTGCTTTCTAATAAAATCTAGTGCTGCTATAACCTCCACTTTAGTCCTGATTTCTTCATTTCTGATCTTATCTCTTCTTGATACATTGAGTATTCTTCTCAGGAATCTCATTTCTATTTTTGTGATTTTTCTTTTCTCTTTTTCTGTCATAGTCCAGGTTTGGCATTGGTAGCATAGAGTTGGTAGGAAGATTGTGTTGTAAAGTGCTTTCTTAGTAGTTATTGATACATGTTTGTTCTTTAGTATTGGTGCCATTTGTCCAATGAGTTGGTTTGCCTATTATATATTAGTTGCATATCCTGTACAGGACGTTGCAGTCAACACTAGCATTTTTTGCTGTTGTGATCTCTTGGCAAGTTTACATTCAGTAGTCTGCGATTGCTTTCTGAACAACCGGCACCCATACCATTTTATAAAAAACCAACGCAAGGCGGTCTGCTGCCAAATCACCTGCAGCTGTTTCCAACGTGGGTATGTGGGATTATGAACCGCGTATGTAACCTCATCACTACGGAGCTGGTGTTCTCTAATATTGGCTACTGGTAAAATGTCACAATAAGTCACATATTCTTATAGCACACAATATATTGGGGGGTTGGGGGGAAGTACATTGTAAAATATTTGGCTAGAAAGCGCATTATATATATATATATTTAATGCTTTTTTTTAGCCATTATTTTTTTTTACATTTTACATTAGTAAATTGTTTTCTGTCTGAGACATCTAATATGTGGCTTATACTATTTAGCGTGAACATTTTAAAACATTTCTAGGAGTTTGTTGGTTAACTGTCTGTGTTTCATATAATATAAACATTTCAGTGATTAAATTGTTCTTTCTTTTTTCAGAATGAAAGGAGAGGGCCCGGTGTTACAAACATTGGAGTCGTTCAGTGTCATCTGCCAGGACCTGTAGCCAGATAACAAAATCCTGTCATCTCACTAACAACTGCCAAGAACACAAAATCATCAAATAATTCTTCAAACTATTTCAGTCTATATCGGCAGCGCTGTTTGTTTTGGAACTATTTTAATTTATCTTACTCACTTATTCAAGTAGGTTGTTTTGTATAACACATGATTTTAATTTGTTGTATTGTTAGTTTGTTAGTTATATAGTAAAGTGAGAAAGTTGTGGGTATTTTTGACTATCAAACTTATCAACATGAAATGATGACATCAGGATGCAAATAGGTCCCAATGTCTACAACAAATTTATCAAACGTTAGGTTTGTATGTTTAAAAACAATATGGAGGTCAGCATGGTTGAATGGATTAGATCACTTGCTCTTAAAGTTCTGGTGTGTTGATGGTGAGGTAGTGGGTGCAACCTCTACAATGGTAAGTTGGTTAAACTGCTGAATTTTCATCCTTTCCTTGACTTGGGGACATAAATTACAAGTACCTCAGAAGTCGGAGTGGGTTAACCTGACCTGATGGCGAGGAACACTGGTAATAGGGAAAGCTGCACCACACGCGAAAATCTGTCCAGTGTGGACTACACTCTGTGCCATCTATTTCTTTTCCATCTTTCTTGCTTTGTGAAACTCAGATGTTTTCTGATGTATTTATATGCCCACACTTGCACCATGTAATCATGCATCTCTACAGATCTTTGTTGTACTGGATATATTCTGTTGATGATATTCCAGCATGCAGCCATCACAAGCCATCCAGCACAATTTTTCTCAGCTGCCTCTGTCTCTTCTACTGCAGATCTTCCTGTCACCACAATGTTTTCCATGGTTTCTCTTCTCACCCTGTGACCTGGGAACATTGTCTGTCTTCTTTCTTATAGTTGTATTTAAGAAATATATTTAATATTGATATTATATCAGGGTTAAAGGGCAAGAAGATCAGCTTCATATACTGGGTTATGGTATCGGTCAATCCTCTCTTGTTGATTTGTTCGTTCTCTCCATAGATCAGCTAACTGGGTTATGGTATCGGTCAATCTCTCTCATTGATTTGTTCGTCCTCTCCATAGAGCAGCTAACTGGGTTATGAACTTAGAGGGAACATTCATGGTGACTCCATCCCCTGACTCAAACATGCCACAACTTAGAGGGAACATTCACGGTGACTCCATCCCTTGACTCAAACATGCCACAACTTAGAGGGAACATTCATGGTGACTCCATCACCTGACTCAAACATGCCACAACTTAGAGGGAACATTCATGGTGACTCCATCCCCTGACTCAAACATGCCACAACTTAGAGGGAACATTGTTGGTGACTCCATCCCCTGACTCAAACATGCCACAACTTAGAGGGAACATTGTTGGTGACTCCATCCCCTGACTCAAACATGCCACAACTTAGAGGGAACATTGTTGGTGACTCCATCCCCTGACTCAAACATGCCACAACTTAGAGGGAACATTCATGGTGACTCCATCCCCTGACTCAAACATGCCACAACTTAGAGGGAACATTCATGATGACTCCATCCCCTGACTGAAACATGCCACAACGTAGAAGGAACATTCATGGTGACTCCATCACCTGACTCAAACTTGCCACAGTTTAGAGGGAACACTGATAGTGACTCCATCCCCCTGATAGAGTGAGTCTATTCAGTAATAGTAATGATGATGATGATGATGATGATGAAGGTAATGACAATTGTTATTTATTACTATTATTTGTTTCATTTATTGCAGCCATGTCTGTAAAAGAAGATGGTCCCGAGCCAGCAATGAACATTCTTGATATCCCTCTGATGGCAGAAGTGAATGGCAAGAAGCTCTATAACCTGGACAGCGAGCCCAGCACACCTGCCTCATCTGACAGAAGTGTAGTCATTGAGGATGGAACAGTCACAGTCAAGAGGAAGCTGGGTCTCCTGTCGGGGACTGCCCTTATTGTAGGAACAATGATTGGTAGGATGTGATTCCTTATTGTAGGAACAATGATTGGTAGAATGTGATGCCTTATTGCAGGAACAATGATTGGTAGGATGTGATGCCTCCGTGTTGCTGATGGCTGCCAGTCACAAGCTTTTTGCATCTTGTGACTCTCTTCTCTTCTGTCTGTTATCTCAGAATGGAGAATTGGCCCTCAACCAATCCACGCCGAGCCCTTTGTAGGCTTGTTCACGATTGGTTAGATTTTGCAGTTAAGTATTCTACGTGTTTAGGTAGCAAGTCATATGCCAATCGTCTTTAGTCTTCTCTTGCATCATGTCGACAGATTATAATGTTACAATTCTTTGCTTTCCTTATAGGCCCTGGTAACATCATAGGCTACAGTGTTACAGTTCTTTCCTTCCCAAACAGGCACTGGTATCACACCATGTTTTGTATCTGCATTTAATAATGTTTCTGTATGATAATCTTGACCACTTTTGTCTGTGGCTATAATCTTTATTTTGTATAAGAACAATTTTGGTGCATTTATTTTGGTTCCTGTTTTTTATTCCCAGGCAAACCCAATGATGTTCAGTCTCCAACAGTGAATGTCACATGTCGTAAGGTGTAGATGCTGATTGTTCCATAGCACACTAGTTGTATACACCTTCCAAATCCATCCGCTCATATACCCATCCTTGCTGGAATTACAATTAAATCGATTTCCATCCTCTAGTATTGTAGTTGTGGTATTTCTTGGTGTTACTTCATCAAGTAGTTGTTTAATTTCTATAGTTTTCATAGTTGGAAGATAGTTAGTTGTTTTTTACCTTCCTATCCAGCTCATTTGCCTAGCTTGCAGTTTGATTCTTTGAAATATTGCTTTTAGATGAGTTTTTTCTGATTTTCCTAACCTGGGACTATTCTCAGGTTGCTGTCGGACCACCCCCATTTCATTGTGCAACTCTTGTAGGCCACTATTTTA
Source organism: Cepaea hortensis (assembly GCA_963921405.1). Taxonomy (NCBI): domain Eukaryota; kingdom Metazoa; phylum Mollusca; class Gastropoda; order Stylommatophora; family Helicidae; genus Cepaea; species Cepaea hortensis. The sequence goes on from OY992889.1 coordinate 73,474,489, forward strand.
GTATTGAACATAGTTTCTGCAAGCCGTCATGTGTGCTCATCATGATCATATGGTGGTTAGTACTTGGCATTATGGTTGTGATGACCCAGTTCAAATCCTGTTCACAGCAGAAGCTGTGTTGTCTTGCATGTCCAAGCTGCCATTTATTGTCCCAGCCTGGCATTCATGTATTTGAAAGAGACTCTTTACTTAGCAAACCAGCCATATGTATTTGCTACATGTACACATAATGCTGAAGGTTGCAGTGGTGACAAACATTGACTACTAACGCATGTATTGTCAAAAGATGGTGTCATGCAATAAATGAAGTGAATGTAAGACAGTATGCATTTCAAGTATTTTATCCAGCTGTTAGTGATAAATAGGAGAAATAATTTTAAAAAGAGATAAGTCAGGAGTTAGGTAAGATATAGGAATTTAAACAGGAAATTAGTAATTGCCATTACACAATTTTTGTAATATATCCTTTTTTGCTTTCTCTATTGAAATAATTTAATATGTATATATTATTTATTAATAATTTATAGAATGTTCCAGAAATATATAATATGGCACATAGTACTCTAAGAGTGTTCATCTCTGACTTTCCCTCTAGGATCAGGTATCTTCATCTCTCCAAAAGGTGTGATTGCTGGATCGGGGTCTGTGGCCTTGAGCTTGATTATATGGGTGGGCTGTGGTGTCATCTCATTGTTTGGTAAGTGCTGCTGTCTGATGTGAGCAGCTTCTCAGTTGAATACATTTGTAGAAGTTTGTTAATTGCATATCTTTTACAGGACGCAGTGGTCAACCCCAGCATTGTTTGGCTGCTTGTGATTCCTAGGCAAGTTTACGTTCATTAGTTTGCCATTGATTTCTGAACGACGACACTCATACCATTGTAGGTAAACCAACACAAGTCAGTCTGCTTCCGCAGCTGTGTTTCGAACGTGGTATGCACGATTATGAATTGCATTCTTAACCCCTTTGCCATGGAGCCGGCCACCTGAAAGTTTTTTTTAACTCACTGCATTCATCATCATGATAGATTTGCGGATGGACTACTGAGTAAAGTGGATGAGCTGGGTTGATATATTGAATGCTCTCAGAGAGGAAAGGGAGATTAAATTAATCAAATGATGAATCTGCAACCTTGACCAGACTTCAAGAACATCAGTTGAAAAGGGGTGAAGCCAAACAAGAGTGCAATGTAGGGAGTCAAATAAGAATTGAACTGGTGTAATCAGTTGCCACTTGCAGAGGGGGATATTAGGGAGGGGATCTGAGCACCTGATAGATGGAATGATTCTATGTGCAGTGAGTGTCTGACGACTGCCTAACTCATTGTATACCAAGCAAAGCATCATTTATTGAATAATAGACTACAGCCACACAATTTTCATGTCGTTAACTCGTACTGGAACAAGCAGCTCTCTAATTGTATATTTGTTGTGCCTTACATAACCTTCTTTTTTTTTTTTTAAGAAAACATTTGATCAAATCATGATTAACCTGGAATATCAAGAGTTATAAGAGAATTTTGTCATGTAGAGGGATTCGGTTTCCTCATCTGCAGAACAGAACTGCAAAACCTGTAATATTTTATGTTTAGAGCAAACTCACTTTAGATGCAACCCCTACAGTCTTATTATTAATTTAATATTGTATTTCTTTTCATCACTTAAAGTATTTAGTTGAAAATTTAACTTTGTTTTTTGTTTTAAATTTTAAACTTGCTGTGTATTTTATTTAAAAAATGTGCCCAATTTAATGTTGTATTTCTTTTCATCACTTAAAGTACGAGGGTAAGTTAATAAGTAAGTCACAAATGGCTGTAGAAAAATAACTACGTATGATAACAACTTAAAACCAGTTTATTTTTACACATACATTGTCCCTTTATGTCTCAACATAATTTCCACCAACATTGATGCACTTATTCCATCGTTTTATCAGTCCTCCCAAACCGGCTGCATGGAACTGTGTGCTTTGTTTTCATTTACCGGCCATCCCACAGAACTGTGTGACTTACTTATTGACTCGCCCTTGTATTTTTTTTTCTACCCAGCTATGCACCGCTTTACGGGACAAACATTTGTCAGCATAAACACTGACTACCCACCTTGACGGGAGACATTTCGCGAATGACGCCGAAGTTGAATGTGAAGTAAAAACGTGGTTTAGAAAACAGAGCAAGCAGTTATATGAAGCCGGTTTGGGAGGACTGATAAAACGATGGGATCAGTGCATCAATGTTGGTGGAAATTATGTTGAGAAATAAAGGGACAATGTATGTATAAAAATAAACTGGTTTCAACTTATCATATTTGGTTATTTTTCTACAGCCATTTGTGACTTACTTATTAACTTACCATCGTATTTAGTTGAGACGTTAACTTTGTGTTTTTTTTTTTTTTATTTTAAACTTGCTGTGTATTTTATTTTTAAAAAACATCCCCAATTTATTGTATTTCTTTTCATCACTTAAAGTATTTAGTTGAGAAGTTAACTTTAAAAAATTTTTTTTTAAATTTTAAACTTGCTGTCCATTTTACTTAAAAACTATGCCCTGAAGCAAGAACCTGGTATGGTTGAATGTGATAGGGTCATCACAGTTTGTAGGCCTGAATGCATGGAGGGATGGGTGGCCAGTCATTCCCTCACTTAGCAGGCAACGAAACCCTGGTGTGGAACCTTCGTCCAACCGTGCTCATGACATTATTCAGTGCAGTTCCCTATCAACTTCGCTAACTCATCAGCTAATTGAATGTTTGATTAACTAATATCAACGCCATTGCACTTGAGACGCGCATCAACTCTCTGTCTTACAGAAGTCAGAGATCACGATATTGTGGCTAAAAGAGCAACTGACCACACTCTCGTTACAAAGTGCTGTCCCACAGAAAGCCAGTAACAACATCCATAGCCTCAGTAGGAAAAAATAAAGTCCTGTTCCGCAGAAAGCCAGTAACAACATCCATAGCCTCAGTAGGAAAAAACAAAGTGCTGTTCCGCAGAAAGCCAATAAAACATCCATAGATAGTCTCAGTAGGAAAAAACAAAGTGCTGTTCCACAGAAAGCCAGTAACAACATCCATAGATAGCCTCAGTAGGAAAAAACAAAGTGCTGTTCCGCAGAAAGCCAGTAACAACATCCATAGGCTCAGTAGGAGAAACAACCCAAATTTAAAGTTCTATCTTTCAGTTCTGAACATAGACATTAGCTTTTGTAACCATTTACACTGTATCAACCGCCAACATACAACCCATTGCAGACATAGCTGTCATACATATGAAATGACCAAACTTTTCTCATCATATGCCCTATACTTTGCATACCTGCTATAGCAAGCTGTGACATCCTGTAAAAGGACAAACAACTGTCTTTATTTATTTCGTGTCATACTGCATAGAGGTCTCCGTGGTGAATTGGTTATGCTGAAGGTCGTGGGTTCATTCATGGACTCCATCATTTGGTTCATAGATCTTCTTGGAGACTCCAGGGGGTCATTGCTGGATCTACGGAGATCGTGCTCTATGCAACGCCTCAGGCATTCTGTTCTTCGGAAGACATAAATCCATGTCGGGTAAAACCCGGTGCAATGAAGTTGATCTCGCCTTTTAACCCCCTTTTTTGCATTATACAGTGACTGTAATTATATTAGTTCTTATTTGTCATCTATGCAGGTGCTCTCTCCTATGCTGAGCTTGGAACCCTCATATCGAAATCTGGAGCAGAATATGCCTACCTTCTTGAGGCTGGCAAGGCTTTGCCCAAGGGACTGGCCCCAATTCCTGCATTTTTGTTTGCCTGGGTGTCTATGTTTGTTCTCAAGCCGTGCCTGTTTGCCGTGATTGCTCTCAGTTTTGGTATATATGCAGTAGAGCCTTTCTATGATGGATGTGAACCGCCTGCATCCCTGATTAAGATTGTGTCTGTTCTGTGTATCTGTGAGTATTTTTGTTCTACTGAAAGAGTGTACTTAGTTTGGAATCTTGCATAAAGAGGTGAGACAATGTTTACTTCACCTAGAAAGGTAGATGCACCTGTCAGTCAAGGTGTGATGGAAAGGGGGAAGTTGAGGCTGTTGTGATAATCTAAACACCTGTCCCACACCTTGGGCATGAGCCTGCTTTGTGCTGGTTTGATTAAACCCAAGGCAAGACTTCTGCCAGACGTCCTCGTCGTACAGCACAGATAAATGGCCATCATAGACCTGAACTGGCAGAGAGTGTTGGTGACTCCTAGAGATGTAGTGACCTGAAATTATTCTGGATCTCATAAGCCCACCCCCAAATCATGGGTAAATAATGTCCATCCGAAGATTGCGGTACTAATCTGACAATTGATTTCTAGTGTGCAACAAGTGTTACTGCTACTGAATAACAGGTTCAAATGTCCATAAAACGAGTCCAAAGCATGTTGTCTTCTAAACAAAATATTGGTTCTATGAGAGAAAAGCTTGTTTCATGTGCAAACTTCTCAGAATTGAAGGAAACATCCTGACCCATCCCTGATCCCCTACATTAAATGCTCGAGACATGGAGATGGTAAAAATGTCTGTGTCCAACACATGGAATCATTTATGGGCTAGCAAATGAATTAGGTGGACAGTCTGACCTGACCACTTATGTGGAGGTCATCAAAGTTTCAGATCTATGAACTTCATCTTTCTGGTCTCCAAAGATGCAACCAGTGGTGAACATGAGGGTCAATGTATGGAAGTGAATCTAAGCAGCCATGTGCAGGACATGACGAATACTTGGACCCAGTACCAAAGCATCATGTGTCGTATCAGCTCTGCAACTAGGGAAGCCTCCTTGGATTGTGGGCTTTGATTTGTCCCTGCCTTACCTTGAGGGGTGACCAGCATGCATGCAGCTGTTCAGGACGGGTGCGCTGGGGCATCACCTGTAGATGGAGGGACAATGATGTTTTTACAAATTTGAACCTGAGGAATGCCCTAAGAAACTACCCAGGAATGCTAACCCAGTCAACAAATCCTAGGAAGAAGTTGAATTTATCGGCTGAAATGTGCAAATATCGCAGTACTGCTGTAACAAGCAATATATATATATTTCTGTAGTTAGGGTATGTTGATCTCAGTTAATTAATGTTGTTTTATTTACATTCATAGGTATGGTTGCTGCTGTGAACTGTTACAGTGTTGGTTTAGCTACCAAAGTTCAAAACTTCTTTACAATGGCCAAACTGTTGGCAATTTGTGTCATTGTTGTGGGTGGATTCATCAAGATATTTCAAGGTGAGAGGTCATGAATCCCAGGAATGTTAAATTATAAAGACTATTATTCACACGTTTCTACCACTGCTGCTGTCCGCCAGGCAAGCTGAGAGGTCATTAGTCTCAAGAATGTTCAGGAAACTGAAATACTTTGGCTACATAAGATGTTACAGTGGTTCTGAAAGAAATTAATGGGAGGCTTTCATTCTTGATAGACAATGTGGGGTCGATCAACTGATGGTGAATACAGGAGGTTATAGACAAGGTGGGGTTGATCAACTGATGGTGTATACAGGAGGTTATAGACAAGGTGGGGTCGATCAACTGATGGTGAATACAGGAGATTATAGACAAGGTGGGGTCGATCAACTGATGGTGAATACAGGAGATTATAGACAAGGTGGGGTCGATCAACTGATGGTGAATACAGGAGATTATAGACAAGGTGGGGTCGATCAACTGATGGTGAATACAGGAGATTATAGACAAGGTGGGGTCGATCAACTGATGGTGAATACAGGAGGTTATAGACAAGGTGGGGTCGATCAACTGATGGTGAATACAGGAGATTATAGACAAGGTGGGGTCGATCAACTGATGGTGAATACAGGAGATTATAGACAAGGTGGGGTCGATCAACTGATGGTGAATACAGGAGGTTATAGACAAGATGGGGTCGATCAACTGATGGTGAATACAGGAGATTATAGACAAGGTGGGGTCGATCAACTGATGGTGAATACAGGAGATTATAGACAAGGTGGGGTCGATCAACTGATGGTGAATACAGGAGGTTATAGACAAGATGGGGTCGATCAACTGATGGTGAATACAGGAGATTATAGACAAGGTGGGGTCGATCAACTGATGGTGAATACAGGAGATTATAGACAAGGTGGGGTCGATCAACTGATGGTGAATACAGGAGATTATAGACAAGGTGGGGTCGATCAACTGATGGTGAATACAGGAGGTTATAGACAAGGTGGGGTCGATCAACTGATGGTGAATACAGGAGATTATAGACAAGGTGGGGTCGATCAACTGATGGTGAATACAGGAGGTTATAGACAAGGTGGGGTCGATCAACTGATGGTGAATACAGGAGATTATAGACAAGGTGGGGTCGATCAACTGATGGTGAATACAGGAGGTTATAGACAAGATGGGGTCGATCAACTGATGGTGAATACAGGAGATTATAGACAAGGTGGGGTCGATCAACTGATGGTGAATACAGGAGATTATAGACAAGGTGGGGTCGATCAACTGATGGTGAATACAGGAGATTATAGACAAGGTGGGGTCGATCAACTGATGGTGAATACTGGAGTTTATAGACAAGGTGGGGTCGATCAACTGATGGTGAATACAGGAGATAATAGACAAGGTGGGGTCGATCAACTGATGGTGAATACTGGAGGTTATAGACAAGGTGGGGTCGATCAACTGATGGTGAATACTGGAGGTTATAGACAAGGTGGGGTCGATCAACTGATGGTGAATACTGGAGGTTATAGACAAGGTGGGGTCGATCAACTGATGGTGAATACTGGAGGTTATAGACAAGGTGGGGTCGATCAACTGATGGTGAATACTGGAGGTTATAGACAAGGTAGGGTCGATCAACTGATGGTGAATACTGGAGGTTATAGACAAGGTGGGGTCGATCAACTGATGGTGAATACTGGAGGTTATAGACAAGGTGGGGTCGATCAACTGATGGTGAATACAGGAGATTATAGACAAGGTGGGGTCGATCAACTGATGGTGAATACTGGAGGTTATAGACAAGGTGGGGTCGATCAACTGATGGTGAATACTGGAGGTTATAGACAAGGTGGGGTCGATCAACTGATGGTGAATACTGGAGGTTATAGACAAGGTGGGGTCGATCAACTGATGGTGAATACAGGAGGTTATAGACAAGGTGGGGTCGATCAACTGATGATGAATACTGGAGGTTATAGACAAGGTGGGGTCGATCAACTGATGGTGAATACAGGAGGTTATAGATAAGGTGGGGTCGATCAACTGATGGTGAACACAGGAGGTTATAGACACCTTGGCAGGTAAATGTTTGGGACAAGAGAACCGGGGAAGGATCAAGAGTTGTTAGGTGGTTTGTGATGGGTGTAACATTCTGCAAAAAGAGTCCTTAGGTGGGTTGTGATGGCATAACATTCTGCAAAAAGAGTCCTTAGGTGGGTTGTGATGGCATAACATTCTGCAAAAAGAGTCCTTAGGTGAGTTGTGATGGCATAACATTCTGCAAAAAGAGTCCTTAGGTGGGTTGTGATGGGTGTGACATTCTACAAAAAGTCCTTAGGTGGGTTGTGATGGGTGTGACATTCTACAAAAAGTCTTCAGGTGGGTTGTGATGGGTGTGACATTCTACAAAGGACTTGCTACCTGTTGATGATTATGTTTGTCTGTCTTTATGTGGGTCATTCAGAATACAATGGTGAAGATTTTTGCGACACCTCCTGCAAGATTATAGCTTAGAATAATTTATCAGTCGAGTGTATCCGAGATCATTTGTGATAACTTCAAAGTGTGTGCGCATATATTGTGACAGTCTCTGGGTATATTCTGTCTGTCTTTATGTGGGTCATCAGCGAGAGATGTTTGGGAAACTTAATATGAGATTACAGCTTGGAATAATTTATGAATGTTGATGAATCTAGTGTATATTAGATATTTGTGATAACTGTATATGTGATAGCTTCTTTATATATTCTTTGTGTCTTTATGTAGGTCATACAGAGTACATCAGTGAAGGTTTTGAGGACACCTCCCGTGATCCCTCTGCCATTGCTCTTGCCTTCTATGATGGTTTGTGGGCATATGATGGCTGGTAAGTGAGCACATCGAGTTTAGCCATTTCCCACTAACCAGATTCTGGTGTTTTACTGCTGGCTTCAGTAAAGCTGAAGAACATGGATTATGTCTGAGACATAATGTTACATAAACATTTATATTGTCATTATAAGTGGTTTCTTTATAAAGTCCTGTAGCAGGAAGCTCTGTGGACATGTGAAGTGTTAGGACCATCTCATTTTATAGACTTGAGGGCATGGAGGAATAGATGGCCAGTCTTTATCTCCCACTGTGAACAAGAGCAGGGATCGAACCCTTGCCTGACCACACTTATACCATATCCAACATAACCTCCTAACCATTATACTAAAGCTCCCACACTTGTGTGATTTAGTTTCATTTAGAGAAGTGAGTCCTGGGATCATTAGCACCACTCCACATCTGGGGACAGTGGGAAGATCCAAGAGAAAATGGGGTAGGGGGTATTTGGTTTCAATTTGCTGCAGACATACCAAGAAAAGATGTGTATGTTTGCTAGTGCATGCGTGTGTGTATGACTGAGTGAGAGAGTTAGACAGATATAGCCCAGGAAGCCATGGAACAGCAGCCTATACATGTTTGGAACCACTGGTGTTGATTGGATGTCTGTGTAGTTACAATTAGTGAAGATATTTTACTTTTGTGCTTGTAGCATTCTCTGACTAGGATTGATGTGCTGCCATCTGGTTCAGCATTTCACTCCTCCACTCCAGATCTGTGACCGGCTCATAAACTTATTCTTGGTCAGATCATGTGGTTTTTTTCCCCCTTCTACATCCACATGGGTGGTTTGTGACTTGTGTCCAGTTGTGAGGACTTCTTGAATTGTGTTTGCCACACTCTTTAGCTTTGCCCATCCTGTATCACCAGGAGGTTCATTCAGAGTTTACTATCATCAAGATGAGACAGTGATATGACATTTCACATACACTCCAGTAGGTACTTAGAGGACCTACCAAGACTAGCTAACAGTTTTACAGTGGCTCATAAGAGTTAGTGTGAGGTCAACTATCTCATTCTGTTGTAAGCCTTTTGCTACACAATCCAGCTTCATATATTCAGGGTCTTGGCATAATGAGCTTCAGGAGCCAATACGACATTTCTCATGACATCTCTTCCCAGATAATTCTGGAAAGTGCTGAATATTTGCCAGCATCCATTTTGTGGAGGTTGGATGGACCCCAGAATTGTGAAAAGGAAGTGACCTGATTTGCATGCCCTGAGGGATTGGACATATGTTAAGTGAATAATAAAGTGAAGGTTCCTTTTACATGCCGAAGTCATATTGAGCATATGCAGCTAGAACCATATCTAAGGACCAGACGGCACCTAGTGGGTGTGTGGTCGGTATCACGTCAACAACCTTTACATTTCAAGACATTTCCTGGTAGCCATTTTAATCTTGGTCGACCTGGGAGCCCAGGTCAATTTAAAATATTTGAAACCACCCGATTCGGATCAAACACAAGACCACTGGTACGGCAGACTAGCAATTAACCGCTGCACTACTTTGACTTCTATTGGATATGTGGTGCTAACCTCATATTTGTATAGACCAGCTGGTGCTCGACGGGTAATATGGTCAATATCACACTGGCTGTCTTGACTTTCCAGGACATTTCTCGGTACCCAGTTTAGCCTGGGTCGACTTGCAAGCCCAGGTCAATTCTATAATTCTGCCTTGATGCCAGCTCCACGCCATGACCCCAACCCTCCCCAAACCTTAGCTGTACTGGTTGGGATTTTTTTTTAAAAACCTGTCACTGCAGGGGTTTGAACAGAAACTACTGTCTTGGTAGGCAAAAGCCATAATCAAGATGAGACAATGTCAAGATGGCATCAAGGCAGAATGCTTACCAAGACAGGAAGACGCTTTGTCACTGTGGCATCACAATGAATGATGGCAGTTCAGAATGTCCATATTTCCAAAAGAGCAGAAATTGACCTCTGTGCATGCTTGTATCTTATGCTATAGACATAATTCTAATAAGCTAGGCAGCTAACCTTTTTAATAGCTTTACAATTAAAATAGATGTTTATGTTTTAAGCCATGTGACATTGACTGTTATGTTTATAATATGCTGTAAAATTAGTTTATTCTGTCCCAAGATTTGTGTGAAGTTTTGTTGTAACCTGTCACTCAACCATTCATGCCTCTATTGAAATCAACATTGCTTAGGCTAATTGAAACTGTAATTAAATAAATTTTATATTTTAAATTACATGGCCAAACTAACACATTCTGTGTTAAGTAAGTAAGTAGATTGTTGTTTGCCTTGTGGGTGAGAGAACATTATTAATAAGAAAGCTGGATATCCACAGCTACAATCCAAAGCTGCAAGTAGAACATAGTCTGAGACATGGAACATAGTCTGAGACATGGACACAACAACATTGGCTTCTGCTTGTAATCTTTAAATTGGTGAGCTAACTACTTAAACAAGCTAAGTGGAAAATAAAAGATAGAAAGGAATGCCAGAATAAGTTTATGGAAGCTTTCTGCCCAAAGGACATACCAACCCATGACCAGATATGACTGACGGAGGTTATTACACTATTTCAAAACAAAAGAGGACATGCATTGAAGAGTGAACAAATCAGACTTGCTGATAATACAAGCCTGGGAAACAGACAAATGCTATATAATCTCAGTTTTCATGATCACCTAAAGTGTGTGAATACCGTACACTTCACTGCACGACAGTAGCATTTTACCTTTTGAATAATAACTCAGTTGGTATGGTTTTATATTGTATAACATTTTGGCAAGACTACCCAGTTTCCAAGATTATGAAATATCTTCATAATGTGGCATGTCTCTGTGTTTATCTGTTTAAAAAAATGCACTTCTTTCTTATTTCAGGAATAATTTGAACTATGCAACAGAAGAACTGAAAAATCCCTATGTGTGAGTATGCAGTTAACTCCTTCTTTACTAGATCATTGTTACATTAACTTACTCAGTCATAACTATTACTTTAACGCCTTCTGCCCCAGATAGTTGTTCCTTTAACTTACTCTCCCCTAGCTATTTTCAACACTTTCTATCTCATGCATTATTTTATCTCTTCACTTGGACAATTGCTTGTTAAAGTTAAAACTGCCAGGATTAGAAAGAGTTAATCTGAACAGAACAAAGGATATTTATAGCAGGTAAAAGTAGTTCCTTGGTCACAATATGAGATGTGGAGCCCAGCTTTTGAAAATACTGAAAAGCAAAATTCAACAAAACATGGGAAGAGGAGGAGAAAGAAAGATATCCAAGAAATAACTACTCAAACAGACATGCAGGAACATTGATGGAGTTTCTGAGAACAGAAACAAAAGTGTAGTGTCACGTGATTGTATGTCACCAACACCATTAATGATTAATGCCTTATTAGATAATGAAATAACATTCAAAGAGTTGTCAGTAAGGTCTGGATATACACTAGCTCAGGGAAAAGGTGTGCCAGGGAGATTGAAAGAGAGTAAATTAAATTGCTGGCACACCCCCCTCTATGTAGATGACATTAGAGAAAAAGAGTTAGACAAGTGAGGTACTGTATGACACATTATCTGAGACTACAATTGAAAATTGAAAGGCTTGCCATAGTAGAGGAGAAGGAGGCCACAATAGATACATAGTGGTAGTAATAAGAGGAGCTAAACAAGGTGATCACGTCACATAGAGTGCAGAGAGTGATCTCCCATTGCAGCACAAGAAATGTCTTTTCAATATGCCACATACAAAAGCTGTTGTTGTCTCTGACTCTGAATACACTTCACAATTTTAAGAATGGATGAATGTTACGTAAGTGGCAGGCATTTGTGCAGGCCTCAAACATTCAGGAAGTTGTGCATATCTGTTGTCTGGGGTATGCAGGGTGTGTGGAAACAACAGAGCTGATATGCTCAACACAGATACAGATGGGGAAAAATGGACACAGATACAGGTGGGGTAAAAATGGACACAGGTACTGATGGGGGACAACACGGACACAGATACAGATGAGAGTTTTGACCTAAGTCTTTACCATCGAATAAGAAAAATGCATCAACAAAAAACAACCTTTAATAAAAACATGAATACTTAGCCGTAAAATTGGAGCTGCACAAAAATTAGCTAAGTGCTCTTCATATTTTTTATCAGGTTTTTCTTGTGGTTGTGTTTTTCTTGGAAGATAGACTGTGGTAACCAAAAAAATATTGTGTATCTGTGTGTTTTTCCTTTCATTGAGCTTCCTAGTCATATTTTGTGTTTATTTGAACTCCAGTGCCAGCTCGGCAGCAGTCATTTCCATTTTTGTTATAACTGCAAAAGAACCTGTTATTGTGTTATTGAAGATGGACAGAGGAGATATACTGTGGGAAATAAATGACAGCTTACTGCATGCTGTTATATCTCTGAATGAATCTGTACAGTTGTGTCTGCTAGAGCTGGGAATCTAGTATGGAACTGGTCATGGTGGCTGTAGGTATGGACAGTTCTGATGTGTAACTAATCGACTTACATCAAGGACAATTAGCATCCACATCCTTTGACTTATACTGGAAGAGAAAGAGAACTTACGTGTTTGTTCTGAGCACAGTAACATCAGTTCTTCATCATAATCATACCAATCTGATCATAATAATATTAAGAGTTAAGCAAATCTGAGATAGCTTATCACTTAAGACTAATTTTGCAGATATCACTTTGCATAAATACTGAAAGTGCAACTTTATGTCAACAGCAACCTGCCAAGAGCCATAATGCTGGGAATTCCCTTGGTGACCGTCTGCTACCTCTTGACGAATTTGTCCTACCTGGCAGTCATGTCCAAGGAAACACTCTTGGCATCCAATGCAGTGGCAGCTGTGAGGGCATTACTGTGTTGTTTTTGCTTGAGAAACTGTTATGCATTTGTGATTTTTATTGCGGTATTCTTATCATATCTAGTGTGTGCCAGGAAGGTTTGTTTTAAACTGGAGAATAAAATCACTTGAGGAAACAGTCGTCTAGTGTACAGGCTAGGAATGAAAACAAACAAATGTCAAGCTGTGCCCAGGATCAAATAAACATACCACGATGTGAGAGGTGGGCATTGTGACACCTCAATCACTTGCTGTTATGTGTTTAACTGATTGTTCTTGTGTTTAACTCTCCATATTTATCCATGGGAGTGGAGTAGATGAGAGGTTACTGTGTCCACTTGTGGCTGAAACAGACCAGCTTGACTGTTGAATCTTCACAAAAATAAGAATAAGGACAGTGCACTCTCCCTGATCCTAGAGTAGTGGATCAGAGTTCTAGCCTTCTTGGACAAGGGTGAACAACTCTGGGGACCCCTGTGCAAGTTGTGCTCATTACAATCCCCTTGGTAGTTGGAAATCTAAAAGAGCAGGCCAATTAGGCCACTGCCTGAGCAAAGTTTATAAATGAGAAAAGCTACCCACTCGAAAATTGTAGCATGTGTCATTCTGCGCTACATACATTTGGATCCTACTCACAGGTAGCATGGAGTTTGTGCACTGGGCTGCGATTCTCCTTGTGCAATCTCTGGGAGGAGACTAGAGAACTTAAGAAGATGTCTGTATGCCGTTTACAAACCAAACTAAAACATCCATGTACTTAACTTCTTGTATGTGTGCAGTTCTTAGCTAGATCATGTAACTTACCTTCTTACAAGAGATACAGCATGCAGGGCGATGCGCTACCTTCTTGATTTTCCAACCATTGAAGAGAGAATGCAAGTTTGCAGGGCACGCGCCTACCTCAGAATTAACGCAAACACACAGCATCCACTGCATAGTGAAATTAGGAAGGTGAAGGGCAGCAGGTTAAAAAGAGGACGGTCGTGGATGGGTCAAGCCGAGGACATTCTTCAACAGGTGTGTTCACTTGAGGACTTAGAACCTGGCGAGGAGTGGGTGCAAGTGCCAACAGACTTCTGCACATCCTTTTCAGTTTGCATCCAACTAGATAGAAAATGCAGACAAGAAAATCCGGCTGCTGTTGAGGCTGAAGTACAAGCGTTGATTTTCGAGAATTCGCTAGACAGTGACGCGGTCATCTACACAGATGGGTCGGTCATCCGACATGTGAGAAGCTCATGGGCCTTTACAGCTCGGGCCGGAGGGAGAATTGTGAAGGAGGACTCTGGTGCTTTCACTGAAACCACAAGTAGCCTGACCATGGAAGTCATGGCAGTAAGTAAAGCAATAACATGGCTCGAGACACAGACATTCACTAGGGCTTGTTTCCTTAGCGACTCAATGAACATGATCAAGAGGATAGAGGAGGGGTCGATCCGAAGAGAATGGTTGCTGCCTCTGAAGCGGTCTCGGCTGGCAAAGATTAGTTTCATCTTCGTGCCAGGGCATGCGGGAGTACAAGGAAATGAGCGGGCTGACAAGCTCGCAGGTGAGGCTACTGTTGAGGGCGGACGCGCCATGGACCAGGCTGACATTCTGAATGCTCTACGAGAAGTGAGACTTTTGCAAGAACCAAGTGATGACTGTGAATCTACAACAATGGCCAGACTGCGAGAGCAGCAAATTAAAAGAGGGGTGGCCAAACAAGAACACTACGCAGGAAGCCAAAGAAGATTGATAAACCAACACAGAACTGGCGTCGTTAGCCGCTACACGCTGCGGGATTTGCTGAGGAGGGGATCCGAGCACTTATGGACTGAATGGTCCGATGTGCAACGAGGATGATCTGTCGACTAACTAACTAACTTACCTTCTTACTGCCTTAGGTGTCAGTCCATGAATGTCTGGTAATATTATGGAGGACTGGGTAAAACAATTTTAGAGCCCTCCGATTATGAAACCATAACTGAAATTTAGCTGAAAGACTTGGAGAATATTTGCTTGCAATGTGAGTGCAAAGTTTCAGGAGAAACCAAGGCAGGTATAAAGGCGGGTAATCAATGTGAAACAGAAAGGGCATAAGAAGGCACTTGACAAACTGATCGTGATTATTGTTGTGATTTGTCACACTTTACAACATGTTGTCTCTTAGAGCTGTATGCCGCTAGACCGCCTGCAATCAAGTCGTCACATTACCAGCTTAAGAGTCTTACAGTTTTGTTTGATTTTCTACACACCTACAATTAGATGGCTGTGTAATTTTGAAAGAGGTGTAATTCCTGCATTCAGTACCATAGTCTAATGTAATTTTCTTTTTGACTTTTTAGTCTAATGTATTACAGTGATGATACTCCAGAATCCTGGTCTGTTACGTGTTTGTCCCCTCTGCATATGTGTCAGAGCATTTGATGACACTAGCCAAATCACATACACAGCAGATGATTCATGAGGCTACCTGCCTTTACACATTGTCTAGCTAATCCAGGCATATGTTAATTTCCTTTACATATGCTGTTCAAAAAAAGAAACGCAACATTATTGTGGTTTCAATTGCAAACTTGTACCTCTGTTGGGTCTTCTAGCCCAAAGACCAGCGTCGTGCAGCCAGTTCCTGGCGTTTGATCTGAAATTCGACGAGCTCCTGGCATTGACTGGACTGGCGGGCGCAGATGCAAATAGATTCCTAAGGTGACGCAGCCATATGAAGCGGTCTTCGGCAGCAGTTGTGATTCTGGGTCTCCCACTGCGCGGCCGGTCTGCCACTGAGCCAGTTTCTTGAAATCGCCTCCAAAGGTGACTAATGGTGCTTCTAACCATATTAAATTCTCTCGCTACTACAGTCCAGCCTGTAAAAGTCCAATGATGGTGAGTCGTTGTTCTGTAGTGAGATGAGTCATACTAGCGCATTGAATTTTCAACCGAATTTATTCAAGGAGCGTCAATCTTTAATAGGCATTCAGTAATATGGTCAGAGAATTTTGTGTTCAGTAAGTTTCACGGGATTATCATGAACCTGTCATGAGTTATTGTCAAAAATGTTTTAACCTTGACCTCTTTCATGACCTCACAAATAATGGTGAGTACAATTCAGGTAACCACGAGAAGTTAATGATCAGATGGACACAGTCGATAGGTTGACTGATGTCCAATCAGCAAATATTTTTATAAAAGTAACACCAAAAATGTTGCATTTCTTTTATTTGAACAGTATACTAGTATGTAGAGTCTGAGTGAATTCAAACTGAGGTGTTCTTCTCTAACACTTTAGTGGAATTGGCATGTGTGGTTGCCACTTGTGGGGGACTCTGACCTTCAGTAACTTATGGATCTATTGTCCAGACCATGCAGGGGTGTATGGAAACAACAGATTTGACACTAGAGTGAGGAATCTGGGTGACTTCAAGCTATGGCATCCATCTCTCTAAACATCTAAAGTACCAGGTTCTGCACTCTAAAGTGTAGAATCTGAGTGACTGCAAGCTATGGCACCCATTTCTCTAAACACCTAAAGTACCAGGTTCTGCACTCTAAAGTGTAGAATCTGAGTTGCAGCTATGGCATCAAACCCTACCTCATGAAGTGCCAGATCCCAAATATGCCGAGAACACTCCTTTTCATGGGACTCCTATGGTGTATTACTGCCCGTCCTTACACCTGGGTAGTTGATAGAAAGCTCTGTTTTATCAGACAAGGGTAAGAAAATCTCTTGGCAGCTGGACATTTTAAAGACTGTGCCATAATTTTCAATGCCCTGCCAAAGTTAGAAAATTATGAAATCAATCTACCTAATGTCTACATTATGTTTTGTCTGGAGATTGTCAGATTGTGGAATTGCTCACAACACAGCCTCAATATATTTGACTGAATCTGGACTTGTTAAGTCTCAACTACTAAGTGGAGTTGGTAAATTTGAGGTGATTTGTGAGCCACTTCAAGTGGAACATGATATAGCAAGAGTTCAGTTTTCCTCACAGGCATGTCACCTCTTTTACTGTGGTTCCTCTCTGTACTGTTGTTTTTAATTCCGGACCTGGAAACTAGTAGCTCTGTACTCAGTGAATCAATTTATGTTATCATGTTCAGATTGATACAATGTCTGTGTTGTTTCTTTTTGAAATTAGACGTGGGGGCAGGAGATTCTTGGAGCAGCATCCGTCATGATTCCTATATTTGTTGCATTATCTACTTTTGGTGCTGCTAATGGTTCCTGTTTTTCAGGAGGGAGGTAAGAATCAACATAATTTAATGTAGGGATCACTTTTCAGGGACTATATAGAAATAATATTGATAACCTGTCTGGGACTGTATACAGATAATATTGACAATCGAATAGACAAATACATAATTAATTAATAAAGAACATATTTAGAACAAGACAAGAAAGGGATCTAACCATGCCACATACAATATGTTAGGGTCTGGAATATATGAAGGACTAACATCTCATATCCCACTCTTTCCGGCATGGCACATGATTGATTGATTGAACATCTCATATCCCAGCGGCTTTATCTCCTATGGGAGACTATCTTTACTTCTGTATAAAATGAAAGGATAACAAACTAGGTACATGGGTGGCAGACACTGAGAAAGTGTAGAATGATTTCTGTAGATGATGGTGACTACATTCAAGCTCCCAGATCAACTACCACTCACCCACAGTCTGTGAATGTGTGTACAAGCTTGCATAAGTCTTCACATACTGCATGCATACTAACTGTATCTATCCTTCACCAGGTTAATCTATGCAGCTGCAAGGGAAGGTCATTTGCCTGAGGTGTTCTCTTACATCCATGTGAGGAAAGCAATACCAGTTCCTTCACTGCTGCTCACGGTAACAGTTTCAGTCCTTCAGATGTGTTTGTTTTATGTTGATACTTGTTAGTTTTGTTTCAGCTGTATAATCTGTGCTGATCTCAACTCGACAAAGGGAAATTCCCAACTGCATCTTCTAGTGGTGGAGGGTGGGCAGTGCAAAGGAGTGTGACAAACTCAGGTTAAGATACCAAGCATCCACTGGGATCAGTGGATCATTCTGCATCTGAGCAGAGCGGGGCGGTCGCGCGTCCTAACAGCTAGAAATTGCTGCCAGTGGCAAAGGTAAACATCCACCCATCTTGGTGTGGAATGTTGGAGGAAACCACATCATTATCTTCTAAAAACATAAGTTTATAAGCAAGTCACACATCTGGAATGAGGAGTGACACGATCAGAAATTGTATAGCAGTCTTGGGGCTTGTTAACCTGACATTTGGCTCAGTGTGTGTGTGTGCGCGCTCGTATGTGTGTGCACAATTTGGTTATTTCTTGCTGTTCCTTAATGTTTGTCTCTTCAGGGTTTGCTGTTCTTTCTTTGTATGCTCTTTCTTTGTCCTTTGCAGAACCTCACTCCCATAACAACCTTCTGGAAAACCTCTCGGTCATAAGCAAGATGTTCTGCATACAATATATTTAGTTGGAAATAATCTGCCACATCCTGCATCCATATTCTTTTTGGCCTTACTCTTCCTCTCTTCCCGGTCATATACCCTTCCATTATTGTTCACTCCAAACTTTCATGACGTTTCAAATGACCAAAATATTTCAATTTTCTTTGTTTTATCGTCTTTAGTAGCCAACCTTCTTCAGTATTCAGGGGTTGTCGTATGGATGCATTTGTCCTTTTCTGTATCCAAGATATTCTTGGAACCCGTCTATAACATTTACATTCAAAGGCATTTATGCGCTGTTCAGCTTGTTTAGTAAGTATCCAGGTCTCACAGGCGAATGTTTCAATGGGAAAGATGCATGCTTTTAAAAATCTAATTTTTGTAGTTTTATCTGTCCCATTCCACAATTTATTCAGTTGTTTTAGTTTTTGAAGACTATATCCTTTTAATTTCTTTCATTGTGTCACCATTGTTGGTTATTAATGTTAATTTTCCTCCATCTCCAACTTTTCCTCATTAACATATCTTTCTTTCTCCATATTAGTTTTATCTGTATGCATTATCTTTATTTTATAAACCATACCAGAAGAGTTTGTTTTCAATTTGAAAAAAATGCAACATGCAGATTACCCAGAATGCAGAAACAACAAAATATATTAAATAGTTTGGAAAGTTAACTCTTCATGGAAGAAAACTGGCAGCTTGGGTAATTTAAAGATCAATGTCTTTTCATGTTTACTTGAGACAGCCATATTGAAATACAATAATTTCATCTTCTTCTGCCTTATTCCCCCCTTTGGGACATAGGTCCTCAATCAACCCATGCCAAGCTATCCTGTCTGTTGCTATCTCCTGCATGTCTCTCGATATCCAGGTCCTCAATCAACCCATGCCAAGCTATCCTATCTGTTGCTATCTCCTGCATGTCTCTCGATATCCAGGTCCTCAATCAACCCATGCCAAGCTATCCTATCTGTTGCTATCTCCTGCATGTCTCTCGATATCCAGGTCCTCAATCAACCCATGCCAAGCTATCCTATCTGTTGCTATTTCCTGCATGTCTCTCGATATCCAGGTCCTCAATCAACCCATGCCAAGCTATCCTATCTGTTGCTATCTCCTGCATGTCTCTCGATATCCAGGTCCTCAATCAACCCATGCCAAGCTATCCTGTCTGTTGCTATCTCCTGCATGTCTCTCGATATCCAGGTCCTCAATCAACCCATGCCAAGCTATCCTGTCTGTTGCTATCTCCTGCATGTCTCTCGATATCCAGGTCCTCAATCAACCCATGCCAAGCTATCCTATCTGTTGCTATCTCCTGCATGTCTCTCGATATCCAGGTCCTCAATCAACCCATGCCAAGCTATCCTGTCTGTTGCTATCTCCTGCATGTCTCTCGATATCCAGGTCCTCAATCAACCCATGCCAAGCTATCCTATCTGTTGCTATCTCCTGCATGTCTCTCGATATCCAGGTCCTCAATCAACCCATGCCAAGCTATCCTGTCTGTTGCTATCTCCTGCATGTCTCTCGTTATCCAGGTCCTCAATCAACCCATGCCAAGCTATCCTGTCTGTTGCTATCTCCTGCATGTCTCTCGATATCCAGGTCCTCAATCAACCCATGCCAAGCTATCCTGTCTGTTGCTATCTCCTGCATGTCTCTCGATATCCAGGTCCTCAATCAACCCATGCCAAGCTATCCTGTCTGTTGCTATCTCCTGCATGTCTCTCGATATCCAGGTCCTCAATCAACCCATGCCAAGCTATCCTATCTGTTGCTATCTCCTGCATGTCTCTCGATATCCAGGTCCTCAATCAACCCATGCCAAGCTATCCTATCTGTTGCTATCTCCTGCATGTCTCTCGATATCCAGGTCCTCAATCAACCCATGCCAAGCTATCCTGTCTGTTGCTATCTCCTGCATGTCTCTCGATATCCAGGTCCTCAATCAACCCATGCCAAGCTATCCTGTCTGTTGCTATCTCCTGCATGTCTCTCGATATCCAGGTCCTCAATCAACCCATGCCAAGCTATCCTGTCTGTTGCTATCTCCTGCATGTCTCTCGATATCCAGGTCCTCAATCAACCCATGCCAAGCTATCCTATCTGTTGCTATCTCCTGCATGTCTCTCGATATCCAGGTCCTCAATCAACCCATGCCAAGCTATCCTGTCTGTTGCTATCTCCTGCATGTCTCTCGATATCCAGGTCCTCAATCAACCCATGCCAAGCTATCCTGTCTGTTGCTATCTCCTGCATGTCTCTCGATATCCAGGTCCTCAATCAACCCATGCCAAGCTATCCTATCTGTTGCTATCTCCTGCATGTCTCTCGATATCCAGGTCCTCAATCAACCCATGCCAAGCTATCCTGTCTGTTGCTATCTCCTGCATGTCTCTCGATATCCAGGTCCTCAATCAACCCATGCCAAGCTATCCTATCTGTTGCTATCTCCTGCATGTCTCTCGATATCCAGGTCCTCAATCAACCCATGCCAAGCTATCCTGTCTGTTGCTATCTCCTGCATGTCTCTCGTTATCCAGGTCCTCAATCAACCCATGCCAAGCTATCCTGTCTGTTGCTATCTCCTGCATGTCTCTCGATATCCAGGTCCTCAATCAACCCATGCCAAGCTATCCTGTCTGTTGCTATCTCCTACATGTCTCTCGATATCCAGGTCCTCAATCAACCCATGCCAAGCTATCCTGTCTGTTGCTATCTCCTGCATGTCTCTCGATATCCAGGTCCTCAATCAACCCATGCCAAGCTATCCTATCTGTTGCTATCTCCTGCATGTCTCTCGATATCCAGGTCCTCAATCAACCCATGCCAAGCTATCCTATCTGTTGCTATCTCCTGCATGTCTCTCGATATCCAGGTCCTCAATCAACCCATGCCAAGCTATCCTGTCTGTTGCTATCTCCTGCATGTCTCTCGATATCCAGGTCCTCAATCAACCCATGCCAAGCTATCCTGTCTGTTGCTATCTCCTGCATGTCTCTCGATATCCAGGTCCTCAATCAACCCATGCCAAGCTATCCTGTCTGTTGCTATCTCCTGCATGTCTCTCGATATCCAGGTCCTCAATCAACCCATGCCAAGCTATCCTGTCTGTTGCTATCTCCTGCATGTCTCTCGATATCCAGGTCCTCAATCAACCCATGCCAAGCTATCCTGTCTGTTGCTATCTCCTGCATGTCTCTCGATATCCAGGTCCTCAATCAACCCATGCCAAGCTATCCTGTCTGTTGCTATCTCCTGCATGTCTCTCGATATCCAGGTCCTCAATCAACCCATGCCAAGCTATCCTATCTGTTGCTATCTCCTGCATGTCTCTCGATATCCAGGTCCTCAATCAACCCATGCCAAGCTATCCTGTCTGTTGCTATCTCCTGCATGTCTCTCGATATCCAGGTCCTCAATCAACCCATGCCAAGCTATCCTGTCTGTTGCTATCTCCTGCATGTCTCTCGATATCCAGGTCCTCAATCAACCCATGCCAAGCTATCCTGTCTGTTGCTATCTCCTGCATGTCTCTCGATATCCAGGTCCTCAATCAACCCATGCCAAGCTATCCTATCTGTTGCTATCTCCTGCATGTCTCTCGATATCCAGGTCCTCAATCAACCCATGCCAAGCTATCCTGTCTGTTGCTATCTCCTGCATGTCTCTCGATATCCAGGTCCTCAATCAACCCATGCCAAGCTATCCTATCTGTTGCTATCTCCTGCATGTCTCTCGATATCCAGGTCCTCAATCAACCCATGCCAAGCTATCCTGTCTGTTGCTATCTCCTGCATGTCTCTCGATATCCAGGTCCTCAATCAACCCATGCCAAGCTATCCTATCTGTTGCTATCTCCTGCATGTCTCTCGATATCCGCCCAGTGTTATTAATCTCTGTATGTAATTCTCTTCTCCGTGTTTTTTCAGGGCTTCCACTATTTTGTTTGCCTTGTGGGTTCCAGACAATACAAGGGTTCTATTGTTCTAAGGTGTTCTCAGAGTGTGCCCCATCCAGCGCAAATATCTTTTCCTCAACTCCTGATTGACTGGAATTTGTTTAATTCTCTTCATGAGTTCCACATTGGGGATTCTGTCTTACCATTTTAGTCCCACTATTCTGCACAAGTACCAATAAATGAATGTTTGTAGTTCATTAGTAGTTCTTTTCTAACTTAGATTACAGAAGTCTAATCAGAGGATACACGTTTGCTAGTCAAATCACAGTTAGTTGTGTATATTTGCTTACCTAGAACCAAACATTTAACACACTAACAAATTCAGGAAGGCATGTGTAATAAAGGCAATATGTGTCTGTGGTAGAGGGAAAACACACTAGTCTTATGGAGATGTCAAGAGCTCATTCATGAGGTGCAGTATTTTTTACAGTCCATGCCATGTGGCATCGGTAATCATGTATGTTCACAGCCTGCTGTTTCACATACTGTCGATAATTTCCAGCACAAGTACTCTACAGTGCTGCATTGTCTTCCATGTAAGTTACATCTAGTTTCTCTCCGATTTTCCCCTTATTATGATATGACATATTCCAGTTTCCCCGTCTCATGATGTGACACACTGCAGTTTTCCCCTTTTCATGACAAGACATATTCCAGGGTTACCCTTTTCATGATGTGACATATTCTAGTTCTCTTATCATGATGTGACATATTCCTGTTTTCCCCTTCTCATGACACATGACATATTCCAATTTCCCCTTCTCATGAGTGACACATTTCACTGTTCCTCTTCTCATGATCTTACATATTCCAGTTTCCCCTTCTCATGACATAACAAAGAAATGTGAATGTTCTACTTTGAGCCGACTAACCACATGACCCAACAGGTCTAGTTTGTATGTATAAATATATCAGATGTATATGCAAAACAGTCTCATGATGGTGTCCCATTTCCCAGACAACGATTGCCATTCTGATGATGATACCTGGAGACATCTTTAGCCTGATTGACTTCTTCAGCTTTGCGGCCTGGCTGTTTTATGGAGCAACAATGGCGTCAGTGCTGGTTCTGCGTTACACATTGCCTGATGCACCTCGGCCATACAGAGTAAGAAAGCACTAGATCAATGAGCTCTGTATCAGTTAATAAATAGTGTGGTGTGATGAACATATTGTCATATTTGTAAATGATCTGTTCACCTGCTGTTCCAGAGTTAGTCCTTTGTGCAAGTATAGATAACTCTCTCTTGCAGGAACTTGCTTGGATATACTGTCCAGGGCATGCTGGAGTGTGAGGTAACAAGTGAGCGAATTGATTGGCTTTGAATGTGCCAATGGTTGGAACACTCAGACATACTGAAGACTCATTGGTTGGCTTTGAATGTGCCAATGGTTGGAACACTCAGGCATACATGAAGACTGATTGGTTGGCTTCGAATGTGCCAGTGGTTGGAACACTCAGACATACTGAAGGCTGATTGGTTGGCTTCGAGTGTGCCAATGGTTGGAACACTCAGACATACTGAAGACTGATTGGTTGGCTTCGAATGTGCCAGTGGTTGGAACACTCAGACATACTGAAGACTATCTGTGAACTATTAATAATTAAAGACATAGTGACAGATGAAATATTAAAGGATGCTCCATTTGGGAGTTGTGTGGGGTATGGTAGGGAGACACTGTGAGAGGACGACGTGGACATGTTTACAACCATTGTGTAAGACTTAGCATCAACACCTTTCTGGGTTTGCCTGGAATGTTATGATGTAAATTCTTGAATCAATCAATGAATGCTTTGTACACTACATACCAACTGAAGTGGTCAACAGATCAACAGAAAGTTACGGGCCACCATTTAATGTCACTTGTAAAGCTTTAATATTTTGACCACTTTAAACACGAAAGGTATTTTCTTTAATAAATCATTTTAATTGAATGTCAGAAAGAGAGCACTGAAGTGGTATATGCAACCTGTTCTGCTGTATGGGAGTGAATCTTTAAATGTGAACATATGAACTAGGGATAGCTTGGTGGCAGTTGGAGATGTGGTTTCTGATCAGAATGTTGCCATCATAACTCAACAAATCGGTGCTAGAAGAGGCAGAAGTAGACCAAGAGAAAAATGATGCTGGCTGGTCTAAGGCAAAGCTGTGGGGGAACATCATCAATATAACTGATCCAGACACATCTATGACAGAGATCTGTGGGGTGACATGAATGCCTACACCACTTTGCAAAAACACA
The DNA here is from genome assembly GCA_963921405.1 of Cepaea hortensis. Classification (NCBI taxonomy): domain Eukaryota; kingdom Metazoa; phylum Mollusca; class Gastropoda; order Stylommatophora; family Helicidae; genus Cepaea; species Cepaea hortensis. The sequence continues at coordinate 73,499,046 of OY992889.1, forward strand.
TGATTGTGGGATGTGGATTTTAATTCCTGAGAATAATTCGTTAAAATGTCTAGGGGGTATTATTGATTCTCTGTCACTGGTAAGAATGCAGGGTGATCAGGGATATTTACCACAAATCCCAGGAGGAAAGAGTTCCATCCTTGAAACAATGGCATCTGTGTGTAGGTTTCCCTTCCCACTTCATCACCCTTTAAATTACTATAGATGCTAGAAGGATATTGATTGCTCACAACATATAAACAACCACTTGTGGGACACCACATTTACTTGATGTACACAACACTTTTGGACAAACAGTTCAGGTATTAACTCAAGATCTGCAGTTACATATATATATATATAGGTGTAATAAACACTATGCATTTTCAGACAGGCATGGGAATGATATGCAGTATTACAACATAGTACCCAGTGACCCCAGAAAAAAACAAGGTTATTACAAACAACACAACAACCACAAATTGGTTCTGCTAACTTGACTCATTGTACCTAGATAAAATCACATTGGTCTAGGTGCAGAAACCCAACATACATACATTTATTTCTGACACCATGTACAATTCTCATATTTAAAAATAATGAGTGGGTGTCAAAATATTATACATATATGTCATAACATAACCCTTTAGGTGTACACCATTACCATGTAAAACAATCTTTACCCTTTTCCTGTCATTGAAGAAAACCACACTCATGAAAACAGTTGATACTAATAATTAAATTAATTAATTATAGTGTTCATTTAGGCGTTGCGGATGGGCATTCTTCTCCAGTGCAAAGCAGTTAATGTCCATAATTATCCGTGCAGAATTATACTCACAGTCATTTTCTACTCACAGTATGTCCACCGAAGTTGGCTGGCGAATGTTTCTAATCCATAATCCAAGAATAGAATTATACATAAGCACATATTCTCTCCATGAGACTGAATTTAAGAATACTCTGTTGCCATTTGGGTTGTGTTCCAATTGAAATTGATGCCTAGGTCTGTCATACTTTCAGGAGATGCAACTTAAGCTCTGCAGAAGGTTCTTCCCTATATCATCTTCTCGATGAAAAGATGACGACTGTCCAACAGCTCGGTTTATGTTAACCGTTTCCCAATTTAGTTCAAAAGGCTTTGTCACACACCCGGTTCATGTTGATAGGCCATCCCACACTTGATGATGGGCAGTTAGGCTGACATGGGACCAGCATAGAGTTCTCATTCATTCCATTTCTGTGTAGAACATACAGTGGTGAATCATTCATTTGGTTTCATCTGAAGATTCTGCTGCAGGCATGTAACTGAAGAATATTACTCCACCACATATCCAGGTTTGCAAGCCATCAGGTGATTCCTTTGGTTGCAGGCGTAAAGGCATTTACTCATCTAGCTGCTTTCATATGGTTCTTTTGATGGTGTTCAGGTTTTGGACCTTGAGGTAATCTGGTGTAGTTATGGTTCAGATGTTCTGAAGTTGGTACATTTGTTTGTATTGGCTATAATGTTGTTTCAGTGTCTCTTCCCATTTGTTTGAGTTGGTGTTCATAGCTAGAACTTGGTGTTGCATGGCTGGAACCTTATGTTTGACTTTTGCAGCTGTGAGATGTTCTTTCGAAGACTTATCCATTGTGGATATTAACTTGGTAATCCAACCAACAGTTGAAGGTTACTCACTGTTGTTAGTTTTAGTAACTTGAAGAAGGATTGTCCCAGTTTCACTGACTTGGTTGAATGATGAGGCCATTGGTGATACTTCTCAGAAGTAACGCAAACGGTACACTGTTGTCAGTACTCTGATGATCTTCATCTTTGTAGATTATTAGATCTTGAAGTCCATCCTGGATATTCCTACTAAAATAGGACTTAATCACTCACCCAGTCAGTTGTCTTCTAATTTATCTGTTGCTCGCTATGGAGCTATTGAGTGCCGCAGTAAACATTGAGGTATTGCTAGATCCAGACTATGGTTTGGACATTCACTTTATGGCTGTTGACCCAGGATCCAGTGTAAGTGATATAGTCCCACCAAATTCAACCACCACCTGCTTCTCTTCTATAGAAAAGGGATGACAAAGAATACAACACTAGCATTAACCTACTGTGTTATGATAAAAGGTTTACAACACAATTACAAACACAAATACAAAACAACAAGGGGAGAAGGGGAAATGAGTGGGTGTCCATGTTCCACTGTCCCTCATTGCTGAGTTGAGCCATTCTGACTCTTCATAGTGAGTAAGATATTTTCTCACTTATATTTTGTTCTGTTGTTACTGGGACTATTAGATGGGTGAAGTCATTCTGTCCATCCAACATGTTGATATTGTCTCTCTCATTACTTGAAGAGAATAGCCTATACAGAATCGCTGTGGTTTCTAATGCCGCGTCTTCCTTTCGGCACTATAATCATCATTAGGTCAAGACTATTCAACCTTGGCTTCTTAAAGTACTGACAAACACATGGATTCTTACATCAACATCCTCTAATCCCAAGGTGCAACATTAAAATGTATCTTCCCACAGTAAAAAGTAACAATCAGAACAGAGAAAATTCTCATACCAAAAAAAAACATACATGTACATTTCTCTGATATTAAGTACATGATAATCATACATAATAATCATAATGATGATGCAGGGAGCCTAGGTTTTTGAATTATCTTCATGAACTAAAACATCCATTGTTTTCCCCCACTGCGTACAGCACATGAGGATAGTAATCGCTGTGATATGTTTTGCCAATGACTGCTATTATTCGGAGGGTATTTATAAGAATAACTTATGCCGCATGGTCCAGTCTTCTGAATATTGCAAGCAATTTATTCACATCAATCTTCGCTTCTGTTTCTACTACGGTGAGGCGATGCGGAGTGAATCCTATCCGAACATGCACTTACATCACGCGTTTAATTGTTCATGAATTTATATTCACCCATGGCCTGTCCCTAACACTATTTTATGAAATGATTATATGTTCACCCTCATATGGAGTGGTTACTAATCTGTTAACAAAAGAATGGTACTAAAATTTAGCACTATATTTCCAAGTTACAGATTATAATGTGGCAAAATATTTTATCCCCTGACTAAGTAAGAGTCAGGAATGTGCGTAATCATTTGTATGTCCCCGCATGGATAAAACACCTTTCTAGAGTACATAGATTATTTGCAGATTTCTAAGCATAAATAGTGAGATATTGTTCACAGTGCCTAGAAGTTTTACCATAGGAATATGAAATTGACAGACACTAGTTCTTTACTATGAAGCCTGAATCAGGGGTCTGCTCCTACATTGAGAAAATCTCTAGAATGTGTTTCAGACATGAGAGTTGATACTTTACAGTGCACATAATATTCATAGATTATAGCACTACTAGTGAGATATAAGTTCATAATGCCTATACAAGATATTAACATATGGATTTGAAATTGTAAGACATAGGAAAAATTACAGCGTGGCGCCCACCTGTGTTTCCTTAGTAAACATCATCCAGCCTGGTTTAAGAGAATTGTAACTAATTCTTAATTAAACATACTGGTCAATGTAATACATAAATATATCTTAATAATGTAGATAACATACCAATAGCTTGAAGAGAATCATGGTTTTAAAACAAACTACCTTCTCCCCGAAGGGAAAGGTCGACTTTCTTGTCTGTTCTCTTGACTAGAAATGGCCGCTTCAGTCTTTGTTTTCCCCCTCGCCAGGATTGGCCAGATACGGGAGAGAAAACAAGCCAAACTAAATTTAGCTGTGCCACGGTCAGTCTATCGCTGTTTTATTTTCTCCTACATTAAGTAAGTTACTTCATCAGTAATTGTAAGGGTTTGTTTATTTTTAAGGGAGTCCATAAATAGGAAAGGGTAGAGACGTTTTTATTATATTACACGCCTCCCCCATTTAAGCCATTTATTTCTTTCAGAAAATAAACGGTCAAATAGTACTCTACAATTTCCGTCTTTACATTGACTCACCTAGTATCCATTCCTTATTAATTTCTTGCATTACTTCCCTATGTTATATAATCAGAGCCACGTCCATTTTCTTTTAGTCACGACAACTGGCATAACCTTAAAGGATTATTTCTCTTTTAGTGAAAGAGTGTAGCACCCTCTCCACTGTTGTCAGCTATTGTTTGAAATATGAGTGGTTATCTGATAATTTGTTACTTTCCAGTACTGGTTTGTCTGCATCAAACCGACTTTTTGAAGCAATTGAGATATCATCAATAAGCTTGATTTCTCTCTCATTAGATTATCAATCTTGAGATTCTGTTAAAAACGACGGTTAATTCTGCGTCTACTGATAGCATATTAAACTCGCCCGTCTCCCTATAAGTTAGACGTTTGTTTTAACTATAGATCTGATATTTAAAGGAAGCTAAATATGGTTCCTGTTGAATACATTTTCATCCAATACATCATGTGTTTGGGTTATTAGGCGAGTTATGGGATTTTCCGATCAGTTTTGATAACTACTGATTAGAGTGGTGTCCCTTTCTCTTGCGGGTTTTTCCCGAGAATCTCGTCTAACATGTAAACAAGGTCCAACTTTTCTAGATTTCCGTTCTGAACCGACTATTCCGGGGAACATGAATCTATCAGAAACGAAGTAATTCTTAGCTTACTCTCTCTCTCTGCTTTTCCTTCTAATCTAGATCTATTTTACGCTAGAATCCTTATTAGTAATTCTAACTTGATGTGTTTGAGTTTCACTCTGTATTTGTTGCTTTGGTGTTGAATTACGAGCAATTTTGCGTCGCTTGGCGTACATTGATCGTCGTCTACCTCCCTCCAGGTTTTAGGACTATTTTCAACTTAGCAACATACATTGTTATGTAGGTTCAGACGTATTGTCTCCTACCATATATAATCAGTTCAGTGAGAAGTTAAAAGCCCCTTTTTGTGATTCCTGTGATAGTCTTCCAGACAATCAAGTTGCTGGTTCACTTTCCAGTTATGGATGTGGGTTACTAGTTTTTGTAAAATTACTATTACATCTGTATATCCCTCTAATACTGGCGTCTCCTGAGTTGTGTCCTCAAGATAACAGGTAAGGTACTCTTAATGTTTCTCTCCAGTTTTGTTTTCATCCGTTTAATACGTGGAAACTCTGGATTTATTTAGATTGACGAAGGTCTATCTTTGAACTGTTATATAATTTACTAGCTGGATTCCTGATTGAAATTTCTACTCTAGTAAATATCAAGCAATTCTTCAGCTATCTGCTCCAATTTGCTTGGTTTTTACACAGCTATATTCCATTTTTCTAGCATGGGTTCACTGTATAAGTTTTAGGCGTTTCCCCTGTCTTCACGTCAAGGAGTTCGTCCTATTTATAAACAGCATCTATTTCAAGAGTTGTTTATTTAATTGTTGCTTTTACTGATTCGTATCAGTTATTTAAGCTAATCTCTGTTAGTCTGGATCTGCTTTCACATATTTAATGCTGGCATATAATCCTTGTCAGAACTGAGATGTAGAAATCTGTTTCGCCTTGCGATTGATTTCTGATTCATCTACCTATTAGTAGACTTCGAGCATTATCTAGAATTTAGTTACTCGGTTAGTTTTAAAGAAAATACAATTGAGTCGCGCGCCTCTATTGTACCACTTATTTTTGCCCTTCTTAATTCTTCCCTTATGAGAATATTAATGTTAGTTAGGCAATTATTGAAATAACTTTACGTAAGCTAATCGCTAACTAAAAGCTGTTTCACTCCTCTTTTTGATGACTTCTCATAGTGAACATTTCACTTAATGAGATTAAACTGTAAATTTCAAAGCTAAGGAGCCAATTTTCTGAAATGTTTAGTCTCTTACTAGAGACTAGCACAGATTTTTTCCGGTATCTCCTGAAGTTCATTTGAAATTCCAATTTATATAGTTAATTCTTTAATTATACCTTTTACATACCTATACGGTCTGTTTCCTCTACCATTAATAATGGGATCGGGGTGGATAATTTAAAGAAATACCTTATATTCTGTTGGGTCAGTAAGTGAGTTGATCAGTTTCACTTACATCACCAGGTGAATATTTTGGTTTTGACCCTCATTAACATATGGGCCATCTGAGTTAGTTATTAATAACTACTCATATCACCGGTGGAGTAGAATAAGTGTCGGTATGGCTTTTCTTCCTAAGTATCCATCATTTATTCACTTTACTTTACTACCGGTGTTGTAGAACATGTTATGTCATATGAAAAAAAGGATTAAATTAGGGTGATCCCTAAATACTGCAAATTCTTACAATATTCCTTCCCTTCCATTAACTATGTCTACATTTTTGCAAGTGGTGGTTTTGGCCTTACCATTAGTTCATTTACTTTAGTTACTGCTATTTTCCCCTGGTTTAATTTATCTCTCAGGTATTATTTCCTTTCCTACTGAATCATCATTTGTTGATTAAATTTTTCCCTTAAAAAACATTTATTGGATTTCTAACTTATCTGTCCTAATTATCTATAAAATTGTCTATCACTCTCTGCTGCCTTGGTAATTTTTCAATATTACATGACTTATACAAGCAGATCAAGCATGAAAATACAATGATAATCAATGACAAAATAGTTAATTAACACATGATTCATATGTAGGAACATAAACCTTATGGATACATAATATAGTAGTGTGTTCATGAGTACACCACTTTTGAACCATTTAAAGAGAATATCAGAGTAGCAGAACCATACCTCAAACATCAAATGGGAATGACTATGAATTCTAAACATTCACTGAATTACCTATCTTATGTGAGTTTACCATCCCAAAGACCTTACTACTGGAGGTTCATTACTGGACTTAGTTTCCCATCAATAAGATATAAAATATGAGTTTTTAAAAAAAAATCTCATATCCAACAACCAACTACCTGATGCATCTGCTAGAATCAAGATATTACCTGTGAACAGTTTTGTACCAAAAAAACCTTATATTTATCTGAGCCATTATGGGTTCACATAAAACTTGACTCAGCTCATACTAATGAGTGATTAGGTCTGTTACTAACACTATAACATTCTGAAGTGACTTGGTTTACCTGCGAGAGGTTTTCCCTGAATTCATATACTCACCATAATACACCAATTGTGATGTTTACCATGAGTTTTAAATTCACGGACTACTCCACTACTAGGTGAAGTCCGTACCGGGCGGGACCACACATGTGGGATGTGGATTTTAATTCCTGAGAATAATTCGTTAAAATGTCTAGGGGGTATTATTGATTCTCTGTCACTGGTAAGAATGCAGGGTGATCAGGGATATTTACCACAAATCCCAGGAGGAAAGAGTTCCATCCTTGAAACAATGGCATCTGTGTGTAGGTTTCCCTTCCCACTTCATCACCCTTTAAATTACTATAGATGCTAGAAGGATATTGATTGCTCACAACATATAAACAACCACTTGTGGGACACCACATTTACTTGATGTACACAACACTTTTGGACAAACAGTTCAGGTATTAACTCAAGATCTGCAGTTACATATATATATATATAGGTGTAATAAACACTATGCATTTTCAGACAGGCATGGGAATGATATGCAGTATTACAACATAGTACCCAGTGACCCCAGAAAAAAACAAGGTTATTACAAACAACACAACAACCACAAATTGGTTCTGCTAACTTGACTCATTGTACCTAGATAAAATCACATTGGTCTAGGTGCAGAAACCCAACATACATACATTTATTTCTGACACCATGTACAATTCTCATATTTAAAAATAATGAGTGGGTGTCAAAATATTATACATATATGTCATAACATAACCCTTTAGGTGTACACCATTACCATGTAAAACAATCTTTACCCTTTTCCTGTCATTGAAGAAAACCACACTCATGAAAACAGTTGATACTAATAATTAAATTAATTAATTATAGTGTTCATTTAGGCGTTGCGGATGGGCATTCTTCTCCAGTGCAAAGCAGTTAATGTCCATAATTATCCGTGCAGAATTATACTCACAGTCATTTTCTACTCACAGTATGTCCACCGAAGTTGGCTGGCGAATGTTTCTAATCCATAATCCAAGAATAGAATTATACATAAGCACATATTCTCTCCATGAGACTGAATTTAAGAATACTCTGTTGCCATTTGGGTTGTGTTCCAATTGAAATTGATGCCTAGGTCTGTCATACTTTCAGGAGATGCAACTTAAGCTCTGCAGAAGGTTCTTCCCTATATCATCTTCTCGATGAAAAGATGACGACTGTCCAACAGCTCGGTTTATGTTAACCGTTTCCCAATTTAGTTCAAAAGGCTTTGTCACACACCCGGTTCATGTTGATAGGCCATCCCACACTTGATGATGGGCAGTTAGGCTGACATGGGACCAGCATAGAGTTCTCATCCATTCCATTTCTGTGTAGAACATACAGTGGTGAATCATTCATTTGGTTTCATCTGAAGATTCTGCTGCAGGCATGTAACTGAAGAATATTACTCCACCACATATCCAGGTTTGCAAGCCATCAGGTGATTCCTTTGGTTGCAGGCGTAAAGGCATTTACTCATCTAGCTGCTTTCATATGGTTCTTTTGATGGTGTTCAGGTTTTGGACCTTGAGGTAATCTGGTGTAGTTATGGTTCAGATGTTCTGAAGTTGGTACATTTGTTTGTATTGGCTATAATGTTGTTTCAGTGTCTCTTCCCATTTGTTTGAGTTGGTGTTCATAGCTAGAACTTGGTGTTGCATGGCTGGAACCTTATGTTTGACTTTTGCAGCTGTGAGATGTTCTTTCGAAGACTTATCCATTGTGGATATTAACTTGGTAATCCAACCAACAGTTGAAGGTTACTCACTGTTGTTAGTTTTAGTAACTTGAAGAAGGATTGTCCCAGTTTCACTGACTTGGTTGAATGATGAGGCCATTGGTGATACTTCTCAGAAGTAACGCAAACGGTACACTGTTGTCAGTACTCTGATGATCTTCATCTTTGTAGATTATTAGATCTTGAAGTCCATCCTGGATATTCCTACTAAAATAGGACTTAATCACTCACCCAGTCAGTTGTCTTCTAATTTATCTGTTGCTCGCTATGGAGCTATTGAGTGCCGCAGTAAACATTGAGGTATTGCTAGATCCAGACTATGGTTTGGACATTCACTTTATGGCTGTTGACCCAGGATCCAGGGTAAGTGATATAGTCCCACCAAATTCAACCACCACCTGCTTCTCTTCTATAGAAAAGGGATGACAAAGAATACAACACTAGCATTAACCTACTGTGTTATGATAAAAGGTTTACAACACAATTACAAACACAAATACAAAACAACAAGGGGAGAAGGGGAAATGAGTGGGTGTCCATGTTCCACTGTCCCTCATTGCTGAGTTGAGCCATTCTGACTCTTCATAGTGAGTAAGATATTTTCTCACTTATATTTTGTTCTGTTGTTACTGGGACTATTAGATGGGTGAAGTCATTCTGTCCATCCAACATGTTGATATTGTCTCTCTCATTACTTGAAGAGAATAGCCTATACAGAATCGCTGTGGTTTCTAATGCCGCGTCTTCCTTTCGGCACTATAATCATCATTAGGTCAAGACTATTCAACCTTGGCTTCTTAAAGTACTGACAAACACATGGATTCTTACATCAACATCCTCTAATCCCAAGGTGCAACATTAAAATGTATCTTCCCACAGTAAAAAGTAACAATCAGAACAGAGAAAATTCTCATACCAAAAAAAAAACATACATGTACATTTCTCTGATATTAAGTACATGATAATCATACATAATAATCATAATGATGATGCAGGGAGCCTAGGTTTTTGAATTATCTTCATGAACTAAAACATCCATTGTTTTCCCCCACTGCGTACAGCACATGAGGATAGTAATCGCTGTGATATGTTTTGCCAATGACTGCTATTATTCGGAGGGTATTTATAAGAATAACTTATGCCGCATGGTCCAGTCTTCTGAATATTGCAAGCAATTTATTCACATCAATCTTCGCTTCTGTTTCTACTACGGTGAGGCGATGCGGAGTGAATCCTATCCGAACATGCACTTACATCACGCGTTTAATTGTTCATGAATTTATATTCACCCATGGCCTGTCCCTAACACTATTTTATGAAATGATTATATGTTCACCCTCATATGGAGTGGTTACTAATCTGTTAACAAAAGAATGGTACTAAAATTTAGCACTATATTTCCAAGTTACAGATTATAATGTGGCAAAATATTTTATCCCCTGACTAAGTAAGAGTCAGGAATGTGCGTAATCATTTGTATGTCCCCGCATGGATAAAACACCTTTCTAGAGTACATAGATTATTTGCAGATTTCTAAGCATAAATAGTGAGATATTGTTCACAGTGCCTAGAAGTTTTACCATAGGAATATGAAATTGACAGACACTAGTTCTTTACTATGAAGCCTGAATCAGGGGTCTGCTCCTACATTGAGAAAATCTCTAGAATGTGTTTCAGACATGAGAGTTGATACTTTACAGTGCACATAATATTCATAGATTATAGCACTACTAGTGAGATATAAGTTCATAATGCCTATACAAGATATTAACATATGGATTTGAAATTGTAAGACATAGGAAAAATTACAGCGTGGCGCCCACCTGTGTTTCCTTAGTAAACATCATCCAGCCTGGTTTAAGAGAATTGTAACTAATTCTTAATTAAACATACTGGTCAATGTAATACATAAATATATCTTAATAATGTAGATAACATACCAATAGCTTGAAGAGAATCATGGTTTTAAAACAAACTACCTTCTCCCCGAAGGGAAAGGTCGACTTTCTTGTCTGTTCTCTTGACTAGAAATGGCCGCTTCAGTCTTTGTTTTCCCCCTCGCCAGGATTGGCCAGATACGGGAGAGAAAACAAGCCAAACTAAATTTAGCTGTGCCACGGTCAGTCTATCGCTGTTTTATTTTCTCCTACATTAAGTAAGTTACTTCATCAGTAATTGTAAGGGTTTGTTTATTTTTAAGGGAGTCCATAAATAGGAAAGGGTAGAGACGTTTTTATTATATTACAATGATGATGGTGTGAAACAGGGTCACTTTATAATGAGATCAGATAGAAACTAAAGACCACAGAGATGCTCACCATAATAATGCTAAGAATCTCATCATAGGCAGCTAAGAGTACCAATATCCAATTAACAGCAAGAAGCCTGTTGACAAAGAGACATGATTAGCCACAACAAGACAGGGCAGTCATTATTTGGCCATGTTATGAAATGAGAGTGTCTGGAGAAAGCTGTGACAACTGGAACATTTAAGGGAATTAGAGGCAGGGGGAGAAAATGTTGAATGGATTTGCAGTGACCTGAAAGATGATCAACAAACAAACTTTAAAAGAACACAAAGGACACACATTTCTTTCTCTTTAGTGGGGAGTATGCCACACCTGGTTTAGTGGGGAGTGTGCCCACACCTGGTTTAGTGGGGAGTGTGCCCACACCTGGTTTAGTGGAGAGCGTACCACACCTGGTTATGCATCTCAAATGGTCAGTGTGTCCAGTTTCAGCATGCATTTGTGTATGGTTGGTTTCCTCTAAACTGATTCCATCCAAAGTAACAGGACTTACCTACTCACATGATTTTTTGGTCCTTATCTGTGAAGGCTTGAAAACCAATCTTACCATCCAAGAGACCAGGGAGGAATATCATTAGTTTTTGGAAACATGCCCAGCCTCATGCTGAGGTTGAACTGGATACTTTGTGAGCCTGAGGTGGACCCTGTAACTTCTCAACCATGGAGCCTCCCTGAAATATATTTGTGGAAGAACATGATTTCCTGAGCTGCATGGCGTGACACCAGATGTCGTGACTTTCCATTGGTGACCTGAAGGCAACTGTTTAGGTTGTCGTCTGGTCCTTGTCTGATTGAATATTGTGGGAAATTTGTGTTTTCTCTTGTGTACTGCTCTGTCAAAACCCCTTGCACTTGTAGAACAACTCTGTTGTCATCAATCCATACACATTTAGATCTTCCTCATGCCTTGCAACCAGATATTTCACTGTTGTAGCGAAACAAGGACAGAAGGTCAGGCTTCATTCGCATAAAATGAACAAATCACTCTACTTCCTCTCACTCTGTATGTGCTATAAGATACTGTTCCTGAGGTTTCTAAATTATGTAGATTTATAAAATCCATCCATCCATCATGTGCCATGCCAATAAGGGAGGGCGGTCATGATTCGCCATTTGACTCGATCACCAGAGTCGTGGATCAGCTCAGTGTTCTTGTCTCAACTATACCATGTGGCCAAGTCATCCAGGTATTTACTTCTCTGCTTTCACCTTGTTCTCTTCCCCTCAATCTTGCCAGTTGTCGCCAAGTTCTCCAATTTATTTCTTCTCATAACATGCCCCAAAATTTTTGACTGTCTACGTCTAATTTCTCTAATCAGTTTACGATTTTCATTTGTTTCTTGTAGGACTTGGTCATTGATTTTTATAAAATACACGTTCACTATTGCATACTTGTCTTCTGCATTTGTCCGCTATATTTTTAAAATGTTGGACATATCTGCATTACCCCTGTTTACAGCAGAGCTATGTAAACCTTTTGGCAAACACATCCAGCTTCTCCCTTGACTTATGTAACCTAGCTGTCAGATACAAGCAGTCAGGAAGAAATCTTCAGAAGAGAAATAAGAAAAATAAACCACCCCGCCTAGATGAAAGGAGGCTTCCCCTAGAAGAATAATCAAAATATAGGAAGATTTTAAAAAACACACAGAGGAAAGAATTACAGACAGAAATGGATAATATGGGAATTCATGGAAGGAGCTACAAGAAATAGGAAAGAATCTGCTGGCTTGGCATGTGATAATTGTGGCCTGTGCCCAGGAGGGTTGGTTGTGGGTGGATAAAAAGCAGAAACGACACTAGGAGTGAACACCTGTCACTTGATAACCCTACATCAGAATATGTATGATGCTATTTATACATTTCCTAGAACCCACTGTTGGATTCATAGTCTGTTAATTTCGCATGGCTAAATAAACAATTTGGTATACTGGCTGCTCTATTGAAGAGTCACTGGGTGCTTCAACAGTTGCCATATCGCATCATATTGTATGAAAACTTGACCGGTGGGTGTTGAATGTTCACTAAAACAAGCTTATTGTCACTGAGTACATTACATGCAGCATGTGTATCTGTCCACTTTATCATCATACATTTTCATTTTTACACCCAAGGGATTTTAACTCCATACATGCTAAGGCTTTCATCTGTGAAGCCTAGACTGGCGCTGGCACAGGTCAAAGCCTGCATGTCAGTCACAGATGGTGGTAGACAGCCATTGGCTGCTACATTGCTGTCACCTTTATTATCTCAAGGGAAGTTGAGTAAAGAGAGGAAGGTCATGGATGGTATCAATACCACTGAAAATAACCATTTATGATGATCAAGTTCATGTCTCAGTGAAGATATCAGTTAAAATGATCAAGCTCATGTCTCAATGAAGATATCAGTTATACTGATCAAGTTCATGTCTCAATGAAGATATCAGTTATAATTATTGTTGTGTTCATGGCTCAATGAAATTTATCAGTTATAATTATTGACATGTTCATGTTTCCATAAAAATGATCAGTTATAATCATCAATATTGACTATCATTATCAATAATGTTTCAGGTTCCAACTGTAATCCCTGTGCTGGTGCTAATCATCTCTGTGTACCTCGTGGTTGCTCCCATCATTCAGAATCCACGTATAGAGTTCCTCTACGCCACACTCTTCATTCTCAGCGGGCTAGTCTTCTATATTCCATTTGTAGTCATGAATATGAAAATTGGAATTCTAGGTAAGGTTTTTATGTGTGCATGTATGTAAATTACTGTTCTATAACTTTTATATACGCTATGCAGATGACACAGTATTGGTGGCGGATAATTCAACAGACCTACAGCAATTATTAGACGTAGTAACAGAGAGTGCAAGGAAAGGACTCTCCTTGAATATCAAGAAAACAGTAACAATGGTAATATCAAAGAAAATGGTGACACCAAAATGTGACATAGAAATAGAAGGAAAAATCCTTAACCAAGTGGATAATTTTAGATACCTAGGGGCATTTATAACATCAGATGGAAGATGTACAACAGAGATTAGGAGCAGAATAGGGCAGGCAAAAGCCGCATTTCAGAAAATGAAGAGTATCTTGTGCAATAAGTCACTATCACTGAATGTAAGAAAGAGAGTGCTGAAATGCTATGTAGAACCAGTTTTGCTGTATGGCAGTGAATCTTGGAATGTAAATGAACAAAGTAAGAAGAAATTAGAAGCAACAGAGATGTGGTTCCTGAGACGAATGTTGCGAATTCCTTGGACTGCCAGAGTAACTAACAATGACTGCCTGAAACAGGCCAATGAAACTAGAACATTATATACAACAATAAGACAGAGACAAACATCTTTCTTCGGTCACGTGATGAGAAGAGAGGCATTGGAGAACATCGTAACAACTGGAAAGATCGAGGGGAAGAGAAGCAGAGGCAGACCAAGAGAAATGATGCTGGATGGATTGAGACGGTGGCATGGAGGAATATCAGCAGCAGAGTTGATCCAGAAAACCAAAGACCGAGATCTGTGGAGAGCCACGAACGCCTACGCCAGCTGGCACGGCACTTGATGATGATAACTTTTATCATGTCCAATATTTGTTGTTTGCTATTGGTGATTTTCTTATACCATTTCATTCCTGATATTTTCTTATACCATTTCATCCCTGATATTTTGTGCAGGCATTAATTAGTGAATGTTTGTAGTTTATTTGTAATCCATTTTTGTTGTTTTCCATGTCTCTGATCCATACAGTAGCACTGATTTAATGCTAGAATTGAATATTCTAAATTGTGTCCTGAGTTTAATTTCTTTGGACTTCCACAAATTGCCTAGTGTTATAAAAGTTCCACTAACCTTCTTTATCCTTTTTCAGATATCTTTATCTGTTCCACCCCATTTGTAAGGTTTGTGTTTGGTGGACATGTGAATCTTTCACTTAGTAGGAATAAATTTTGTGGCTATTAGAATCGTTTTTCAGTTTAGTATGGCTTATCTTCAATGGACAAAATTTATCCATCTCTGGAGACCACCTACTCTGAGATCCCCTGGCAGTTTGGTTTAGGCCTTTTGTGGCCATTTATCCCTGGTATACGACACAATAATAATACAACGTTGATTTTTGGCAAAAGTCTTGCATGGGGTTCCGTTAATCCAACACAAAGCTTGCTGGCGCCTCATTTGTGGTACAGTGTGTCCCTTTATACACATCACAGCGGCCTTCATCTTCCCCCATGAAGCGTATGATTTTGACTCTTCATCCTCTACAAAGTGTATAGATGATACTAAAGGAGCAAAATGTCGGTGAAGAATGTCATTGCTTCTATTAAAGAGTCCTGGTAACAGGCCAAGGTTTAGTTCATCTAAACAGATTCTCTCTAAGGTAACAAGTTCTGTTTATCCATGGATAGGTTTTTTTAACCCTTAAACATTTTGACTATTTGGACTGCCCGAGTAACTAATGACGATTGCCTGAAAGAAGCTAATGTAACTTGAACATTATATACAACAATAAGAAAGAGACAAACAGCTTTCTTCGGTCATGTGATGAGAAGAGAGGCATTGGAGAACATCGTGACGACTGGAAAGATCAAGGGGCAGAGAGGCAGAGGCAGACCAAGAGAAATGATGCTGGATGGATTAAGACGGTGGCATGGAGGAATATCAGCAGCAGAGTTGATCCAGAGCACCAACGACCTTTGGAGAGACATGAATGCCTACGCTAGCTGGCATGGCTCTTAAAGATGATGAAAAAATTTTGACTTTTTGGCCTACATATTGTGATTCCCAACTGTGATAGAATTTGAATCACATACAACTTGAACATGAAAACTCCAGTTTTGTACCCTCATATGAGAAGACATGGAGTCCAGTCACACTGCCCTAGAGATCAGGAAATTGTGTGATATAAACTAATGGTTCTCGTAAAAATTATCACCTCTATCCCAAAAATTGACCCAGTAACTCTGAATCAGAGGCGGGCACTGAAACATCTTACAACCACACCCCCATATTAGTTAGTGCTCATGCTTATCAAAACTAGGGGTCAGAGTTCAAACCCCAGCAGTGGCAGATAATCTTTTCTTGCCAGTGTGGTTTAGGGGGCATCCCAAGCTCATATCAGTGGTAGCATTTAATGATATGAGCATTGTCTGGACAAGGAAGGGAACTAGTCATCCCACATATATATATATATATGAAGGGCTAATATTTCATACCACTACAGCAATGTTTGCCAAGGGCTTGGCTTTAGCTTTTATTTGTTTCTATCATTATGTTTGGCCTAGTTGTGAATAAATGTTCCAGACATTGCTATGACTGAATTGTATGAGGAATTCTTTGGGTTTCCTTCCTTGCCTGGGCAAAAGAATTGCACTTCTCCTCTTTTCCCTTCTTCTCTTTTCCCTTCTTTGAAGTATTACTGGAATTTCTCTCAACTTTAATGTGAAATTTCTCTCTCTCTCTATCTAGATTATCATGCACTGGTTATTTTAGTAGATGTCCCTAATGCTGCTGAGTTAGCAGACCTTTTATGTATTAAAGAAAATTTTGTTTTAAATAAAAAGGTTAACGGTGGATGAGTACATTGCACCGCATTTGACTCCATCTGGTTTGGTCTCTCTCCGCAAACTGGCAAGTCGCCTGCTCAGAGCATCGCACGTAGTATGAACTCAGTAGCTATAGCAATGAACTCTTAAGTCTCTGGAAAATTTGCACTCATGGTCTAACGACGCAGTCTGAAAATAAACCCATGACCTTCAAAGTGCGGGGTAATGGCTTGATCACGGAGATCCCAAACTAATAAAGTCTAAGGGTTGACGAATTGTGAGTTTTGTATCAGAACTATATTCATGTTAAACCGACATCTTCGTTATAAGGCTGCTATTTAATCACTAACCAGAACAAAATGAGAAAAGTCTTAAGTGACCAACTATGAATACTGAATGTCTGAAACAATTGCTTGTCAACATCAGTCACAAACATTGACTCTTGGTCTTCAAAGAGTTGAGCTGTTATTTTCTCTTTGGAAGAAATATTAATTACTGTTGATTGTTGTGCAATGTCTTATTTCTGCAGGACCATTCACGACGTTTGTACAGTGTGCTCTGGAGGTGGCACCCAGCAAATATGCTCCACCAGAATGAGGCAACGAAAGCATTCTTACATCATATTCCACCAAAATGAGGCAAAGACCGAATAATGAAATCATATTTCATGAGAATGAGGCAACAATAGGATACTGAAATCATATGTCACCAGAATGCAGCAAAGACAGAATACTGA
Source organism: Cepaea hortensis (assembly GCA_963921405.1). Lineage (NCBI taxonomy): Eukaryota > Metazoa > Mollusca > Gastropoda > Stylommatophora > Helicidae > Cepaea > Cepaea hortensis. The sequence goes on from OY992889.1 coordinate 73,516,402, forward strand.
AATCATATCTCATCACAGTGAGGCAAGGACAGAATGCTGAAATCATATTTCACCACAACAGATTGACTTCAGAGAGATACAGAACATTTTTCTCATATTTGGATCAAGCTGCACTGTCATTAGTTTTGTTTTTGTTTTTTTTAGATTGTTTTATTTTGTTGTGTTTTTTCTTTAGTTAAACTTTCTCCTGATTGCAGTATGTGTAATTTAAGACAATATTTCTGAATTAACATATAGTACGAGGGTAAGTTAATAAGTAAACCACAAATGACTGTAGAAAAATAACTAAATATGACAACAACATGAAACTAGTTTATTTTTATACATAAATTGTCCCTTTATTTCTCAACATAATTTCCACCAACATTGATGCACTTATCCCATCGTTTTTATCAGTTCTCCCAAACCCGCAGCATAGAAAAGCGTGCCCTGTTCCCATTTACCGGCCATCCCACAGAACTGTGACTTACTTATTGACTCTCCTGCATACCTTATTCTACCCAGTTATGCACCGCTTTACGGGACAAACATTTGTCAGCATAAACACTGAAATCCCACCTTGGCGGGAGACATTTCACCAATGACGCTGAAGTTGAATGTGAAGTGAAAACGTAGTTTAGAAAACAGGGCATGCAGTTCTATGCAGCCGGTTTGGGAGAACTGATAAGATGATGGGATAAGTGCATCAATGTTGGTGGAAATTATGTTGAGAAATAAAGGGACAATGTATGTATAAAAATAAACTGGTTTCAAGTTGTTATCATATTTAGTTATTTTTCTACAGCCATTTGTGGCTTTCTTATTGACTTCCCCTCGTAATTCTCAGAGCCATCTGAGAATTTAAGCTGCTTTTTAAGAAAGATATGAAATATTTCCATATTTAATTAAATAGCATACTAATATAAAATATGCTCATATGTAATTGAATGTCAAACTTCAACAAAGATATGAAATATTTCCATACTTAATTGAATGTCAAATTTTGATGAGGATGTGAAATATTTTGATGTTTACATATAATTTTATTTATTACATGTTTACTGAAATTGCCAAACTTTGTTACGTAACAGCCAGTTGCAAACTATTAGCCTTCACGGTCCCGCATGCTAGAATTTGTATTCAGCATGTTTGATTGTGGGGTTCTAAGTGCAAACATGTACAAACTGTAGACAAGTCTGCACAAGAGTTTTCTTTTCTATTGCCTTAGCATTTTCAATATGGTTTTCTTTATTCACAAATGACCTTTGGGAAATAACATTGATGTATTAGTATTATAAATGTTTCTGATGGGGTATTTCGACAGTTAAATGTATTTTAAACATTGAAATGTATTTCATGTGAGAATCAATTTGAGCAAGATGTTTGTTCTAGAATTTCAAATTTATCCCATAATTTTTTCAAATTCTTGTATTCAACTGTCAACTGTCATTTACTGCCAATATAGTACCTTGCGGTGTATGGCAGAGGGGTCTTTGAGCCTGAGGAATTAAGGCCGCCTGGCTAGTGCAGTCGCCGCAAACTGCAGGTTAGGATTTTCTTTTTTCCCACGACAGAAAAAAATCCCACACCTTACTGAGGATTGAACCCAGATCTCCCGAATGAGAGTCTGGCGTTCTAGCCACTTGGCCAACCGCTCCTCTTGTATTCAATTAATGTTTATTAAAACTTGCAGCAACCTATTCCAGAAACATTAGTTGAGATAACTGTATATACTCTTGTACTTTTTCCATGTGATTTTAATCACATCAGAAAGGATTACATTTACCAACACCATCAATTTACAGTTGCTATATTTAATATCTACACAGACCATCAGTTATTGTTTACAGTTGCTATATTTAGTATCTACCCAAACCATCAGTTATTGTTTACAGTTGCTATATTTAGTATCTACCCAAACCATCAGTTATTGTTTACAGTTGCTATATTTAGTATCTACCCAAACCATGTTATTGTTCACAGTTGCTATATTTAGTATCTACCCAAACCATCAGTTATTGTTCAGTTTCTATATTTAGTATCTACCCAAACCTTGAGTTATTGTTTACAGTTGCTATATTTAGTATCTACCCAAACCATCAGTTTTTGTTCACAGCTACCTAAACCTTCGGTTATTGTTTACAGTTGCTATATTTAGTATCTACCCAAATCTTCAGTTATTGTTTAGTTGCTAATATTAAGAATCTACCTCCAACATCAGTTATTGACTACAGTTGCTATATTTTTAAATTTACCTCCACCCTAAGTTATTAGTTACAGTTTTAATCGACCTCCACCATAAGTTATTGGTTACAGTTTTAATCGACCTCCACCATAAGTTATTGGTTAAAGTTTTAATCGACCTCCACCATAAGTTATTGGTTACAGTTTTAATCGCCCTCCACGGTAAGTTTACAGTTGCTATATTTTAAAATCTACCTCCACCAGCAGTTATTGATCACAGTTGCTATATATTTTATCATCTGTTTCTGCCATGAGTTATTGTTCAGTTACTATTATATTTTTAAATCTCCAGGGTTGTTATATTTTTAAACCTACCTCCAACATCAGTTATTGTTTATCTCCATCTGCCATTAGTTATTATTCAGGGTTGCTGTATTTCTTGTATTACTGTTTCCAGTGGCATTAACATGACGGCAGCAATGATATTCTACAATATTTCTGTAACATCTCTTAAAACATTGGATAAACCCATGGAGCTGAGAAACACACATGTGTATATAAATGCCATCTGATTCTAATCCCATAAGAAAATATTAGGTGGCATTTGATCCAACTGAGCACATCGACTCTGCACAAACAATTCATTTGTTTTAATTTTACTCACTACAAGAGACGTATAATTTAATTGTGTATTTATGGAGTTAGAATGCATTATATTTTTGTTCTTGCCTTACTGTGGCAAGTTATTATTCTCAGTTATTATTTATCATTGATAATATTTTATCAAGCAGAAAGATATCTCTAGTACACATGATAATAGAATACAGACCCCAATTGACCGGTCACTGAGAAATGAATATGCTGGCAGTAAGCTTTGATGATTTATTTCATATTTGGTCCACTTGTTATTGGGTGAACATCATCAAATATATGTTGACTGGAACCCACAAGGAAAGAAAACAGCAGAGAGATGAAGTAGAAAGCAGGCTGTAGTCTATTTTAACACAGCAGGGTGGTCATTAACTCTTTCAGTGCCAGGCAGTTGTTACTTTAACTCCTTGTATTAACGACACATTAAAAATGAGAATTGTCAAATGCTACGAATATTTAACACTATTGTATGGCGCGGAAACCTGGAAAGTGAACAAGCGACTAGAAAGTCTTGGAAATGTGGATATACAGAAGAATATATCATATTTCATGGAAACAAAAACAATCAAATACAAAGGTTCTAGAAAAACTGGGAATGAAAAGAGAGTTGATGAATGAAATAAAAAAGAGGAAAGTGAAATATTTTGGCCATGTTAAAAGACTCTTAAAAACCATACTGGAGGGCAAGGTTGAGGGCAAGCGAGCAAGAGGAAGACAACGATACAAGTGGGAATTTGACAATCAAGGCGAGAGACAGACAGTGTTGGATATCCATTGCAGCCAACCTTCATTGTGGAGATGGCACCTGATCTGAAGCAGTTGCTACTTTACCCCTTTTCTCTAAAACAGCTGATACTTTAAAATAAAATAAAAATGTTTGCATCTAAAGGAGTTTTTAAGTAGCAGTTGGGAATTGCTTAGTAATGAATGAGTTAATATAGAACAAGCTTTGATAGCTTGTGTTCTACGGGTAACATGGAAGATACAAGCATTAATGGTATAGGGCTACAAGGTTCCAGACTTATATCTGCCTGCACCTTCAGACATTGTTCACAATTGCTGTATTTTGTATCTACCTCCACCATGTATTATGGTTGACAGATGATACCATTGTTAATCTACCTCAACCATATCATGGTTCACATGTGCTATATTTCTTTTATTACTGTTCACAATGGCATTAGCATGATGGCAGCAATTATATTACCATATTTCTGTAACAGTAACATCTTTTAAAACATTGGAGAAACCCATGGAAGCTGAGAACCACATGTTACCTCAAGCAGGAGTCAGTCCTGCCGTATGGCAGATAAAAATAATAATATTAATCTTAACACGAAGATGAGACATGATGTTGTAAACGAATTAGATTGGAGCTGATAGTGGACGTATAGCTCAGCCTGACACAAGCATAACCTATGAAGAGGCCAAGATGTGTCCTGAAGTACAGTGTGTTTGTAAAGTCTTACTACACTTTGTATGTGGAATAAATTTGAAAAATTCTTTCTTCTGTTGATAACATCATTCTGTTTGGAGTGCAAAGAATTACTCCAGCAGATGACAGCCATTCGCTGCCTATTGCTTTACATTGGACTGTGGAGCACATTTTTTAATGACATCATGTACTTTGTTTTTTAAAATGTGTTCTACATATAAAGTGTAGTGAGACTTTACAAACACCTGTAGATACAGAAACAAGTGGGAAGCACATCATGAGCCCCAATCAGACACAAGACAAGTCAACGTGAGAGACCATTAGTTCAGCAACCTAACTACAGAAGCTGCTGATCAATATCACCATGAGACTGATCAAATTATGGTGAAACATTTCTTCCCAGAGGAAAGGGTTGCTGGGTTATTTCAACAGTTGAGTGTATGTTAAATGTTGAAGTGTATTTCAAGTGAGGTTAAATTGCAGTGAGATGTGTTTTATAAAATTTTAAATGTATTAATTGAGTATTTATGTAGATAAGATGCATTATACTTTTGTTCTTGCTTTTTTGAGGCAAAAATCACTTATTTATCAATGATATTTTATTCAGCAAGAAAGATAACAGAATAAGGACCACAGTTGATTAGTCACTGAGAAATTAATTGGCTGGCAACAAGCTTTGATCATTTGATGCTGTATTGTTTCATTACTGGTGAACATAATAAAACAAATGTGTTGACTGGAATGGAAACATTTGGGACAGAAAACAATGGAAAGCTGGCTGTGGCCTATTTTAACACAGCATTAACACTTTCAATGCCAGGCAGTTGCTATTTTACTCCTATAAAAAGCAGTTGTTAATTTTATTCCTTTTATCTGAAGCAGTTGTTACTTCAGACTAATAAATGTTGTATCTAAAGGTGTTCAAATAATCACCCCTTTGGGCAACAGAATTTTGAGTAACAGTTGGAACAGGGTAACAACTGGATGAGACACAATGACTCAAGAATAGCACATCATGTAAGCTGTTCGTAACAAACACATAGTGAGTTGTTTGGTGCTCAATGAGGTAATGTTTCACAGGAAACATAAAAGATGGACACAAGTATTAATAATATAGGACGGCAAGAGTGCAGACTTCTACCTCCAACATGAGATATTGACAAATGCTATATTTTGCATCTACCTCCACCAAATATTATAGTTCAGTTTATATATATATATTTTATTGCTTTTAACTCGAGTGCAGTCCATGCTGGACTATTTTTGCACATGGGCTAGCTTTTCCCATCACCAGTGTCCCTCGCCATCAGGAGAACCCACTCCGATTTCTGACATACTTGTAATTTATGTTGCTAAGTAAGGGACGAGAAGTCAGCATTGTAGTCCAACTGATCAGTGTAAAGGGTTGAACCCATTACCTCACCATCAGCACATGGGAAATCTAAGAGGGAGTGTTTTTATCTATTCGGCCATGCTGACCGCCACAGTTTATATATTGTTAATCTACCTCAGCCATCAATTATTGTTCACAGTTGATGTATTTCTTATATGTAACAGATCTGCTTACTTGATGAGAACTGTGGCAGGTTATGGCAAGTAGACAGGATGAACACTTTTAATGAACATTATTCATTATACAAGATCGCAGACAACTGAGATAATGAAGGTTGTGAAATGACACAATGTAAGATGTTTATGCCAGGAGCTTCTGTATAGGGTATCTGAAGGTGAAGAAGTGCAGATTTCAAAGGGTTCAGACAATATTGATATGGAAACATGTAAGAAGACATACAACCATGGCCATGTCATGACTCATTAGCCATTTTAGAACACAAGTTTCATTTTTAATAACTGCCAAACATGTCAGAGAAAGCCTGCAGATGGTTTTTGCCACTCCTTCTGTTATATGGTCGTTGTCCTCACCTGCATCCATACTCTGAATATTTTAGACAAGGAAAGTGCTGCAAGAGATTGCTATTTTTATGACACACGTTTGTGTTGCATAATGTTGACATGTGCATAGTTGCTGTGATCTTTTATGTAGTGTAACATGTTCTTGTTTTCTTGTTTGTTATCACTTTATGACTATTTATGCAAACATTAACAGTTGATATGCAGTTAACAATTCATAGTTGATACGCAGCTAGTAACAGAGACTTAATTTAGTACTTGAGACTGTTATATTTGTTTGATAGAGGTCTGATGTGAAATATTCCAGTTAGCTGTTCTATACATATGGGGGGATGCTCAGAAAGTAATGCTGCACATTTATGTTTTCAGACATTCACACACACTACAGGAGGGTGCTTACAATTCACATGCTACTTTCCCAGAACCGGCATCTGTGGCTTAGTGGACCAGTTTCACATCTGAAGTTGCTCCTATTGGCTGCACAACTTCCAAAAACAGCATACAGTGTTTGTTGAATGTTGCCCAAGCTTTCTTTCTCTACCACCAAGATTTTTGAGTAACAGTTCCATGTGCTAAATGCGTCATTTTCATTTCCTACTACAGCAGAGCTATTTGTGTGTTTATTTATGTAACTGTTTCAGTGACCTCAATGGGTTCCCCAACTCATTTCCTGTATAATACGTGTACAGCATTAGAACCGACCAATCTCTTCTTTAAATGTTCGTTAATACTCGACACCGCATTACGGTCCGTTGTGTTTGTGTGTTTGTTATTTGACCTATGCTGGTTTAATATAAATTATGAGACCTATGTTGCTATCTCAATGGTTTGATACAAATTCTGTCCGCATTCCATAGTTGTAGGTTCATGTGTATGATAGATATGACTAGTGAAGACACTTTTTTTGAGTGTCTAGTTGGTCATGCGTCGAAGTACACTTGTTCCTGCAGCGAGGCGCTGTTGTCATTTGGAGGTGACAGATTTGAATCCCAGTCGGTAACTATAGCTTTCAAATTTTATGTTGTCTAGTGCATCCTCTAGTCTCTACTTCCTTCTTCGAGCGCTAAACAATACTATGTGTGTTTATTTATGTAACTGCTATCTGTCCGAGCATTGTGAAATTACGAACTGAAACATAGGAAACAGCGGTCTTACTGTGTATCAATTGTTGTTTTGCTATCATTTTTCTGGGAAGTGAAACAAATGTGGGGGTATTACTTTCTAAGTCACTGTGTACACAGTCATCCAATCTTCACATATTAATGAAGCTGTTGGCTTTCATAGCTACCATGGGGGATAGACCTGCCAACAACTGAACGCTCTATGGCATCTGTGTTACATTCAACACAACTATCGCCTTATCTCAACTGACGAGACTTCTCACACTCAAATGTTTCACATTCAACACAACTATTGCCTTATATCAACTGACGAGACTTCTCACACTCAGATGTTTTACATTCAACACAACTATCGCCTTATCTCAACTGACGAGACTTCTCACACTCAGATGTTTTACATTCAACACAACTATCGCCTTATCTCAACTGACGAGACTTCTCACACTCAGATGTTTCACATTCAACACAACTATTGCCTTATATCAACTGACGAGACTTCTCACACTCAGATGTTTTACATTCAACACAACTATCGCCTTATCTCAACTGACGAGACTTCTCACACTCAGATGTTTCACATTCAACACAACTTTCGCCTTATATCAACTGACGAGACTTCTCACACAACTATCACCTTATATCAACTGACGAGACTTCTCACACTCAGATGTTTTACATTCAACACAACTATCTCCTTATATCAACTGACAAGACTTCTCATGCTCAGATGTTTTACATTCAACACAACTATCGCCTTATCTCAACTGACGAGACTTCTCACACTCAGATGTTTCACATTCAACACAACTTTCGCCTTATATCAACTGACGAGACTTCTCACACAACTATCACCTTATATCAACTGACGAGACTTCTCACACTCAGATGTTTTACATTCAACACAACTATCTCCTTATATCAACTGACAAGACTTCTCACGCTCAGGTGTTTTACATTCAACACAACGATAGCCTTTTATCAAGTGAAGAGACTTCTCATGCTCAGATCTTTTGGAAGGCAGTAGGTTTCACAAGAGCAGTCAGAATAACAAACATTCCATGGCAATGGGTGTCTGTATCGCAATATTAAGTACGTTCTACTTGGGTAGCATTATTATTCTGAGCTTATATAGCATTTGAGAAATGAGTCGTCATACGATTTTCCTCTCAGTGAAATCCGTAACTCCATTTCTTCAAGAACACATCAAACATCATCATATCTTCAGACACACATCAAACATCATCATATCTTCAGACACACATCAAATATCATCATATTTTCAAACTCATCCAATTAGAGCTGAGATTGCTCTCCTTATTAAAATATAATGTGATGTATTTTAAGAATGGTATTCCATAAGCTTATGTCATTTAACCTAGGTGTCAAATTATGCTGAGATAAACTGCTTACTTATATGTCATATTATGCTGGAATGACAGGTACTTTGCATGAGCCTGTGTAAACCTATATGTCAAATTATGCTGGGATGAACAGTGGTTTCCCATAAGTTTTTGAAAATGTATATGGCAAACTATACTTTAGTGCCTGTTGTAAAACCAGGTGAACTTCAGATTTTGTTTTCATGAAAAGGGCTTTTCATTAGACCAAAGTACCAGTTTGATTTATTGAAAAGGGCATTTATTTAGTTATTGAAAAGGGCATTTATTTATTTATTGAAAAGGGCATTTATTTATTGAAAAAGGCATTTCATAAAACCATCTAGATCTATAAGTCAGATCATTCTTTGATGAAGAGAGCATTTGATAATCTTAGACCAACTTATAAAAAAATGTTTTGCATATCCTTTACAGGACATCACTGTCACCATCAGCATCTTTCAGCTGATTGTTGATTTCTTGGCAAGATTGCGCTCAGTAGTTTGCCATTGCTTTCTGAGCGGCCGGCTCACATACCCTGCAAGTTACCAACGCGATTCGAACCACTGCTGATTGTCACCGTCATCATGTTACTTGCGAGAGTATACAAGATTATGGAGAAAAGTCGCTAACCTCTAGGCCAGGAAGCCGGCAGATCAACCTATACACATCTGAAATGTCTACTGGTATGTTTTCAATGCCACATGTGCCTCATCACGTGACATACAATATAAGTAGTTTTATATTGTAATTTTTTTTCTTCTTTTTTTTTAAATCTTGTGAAAACTATTTACATTTGTAGAACAATAAAATTCCAACTTAATGCTACCATCATTCAAACATCAGACAGCCATTAAAGTCACTCTGTTCTAGTTAGGACACCATGCTCAAAATGATTTGAAAGCGGTTATTTTTATTTTATTTCATGTGATTTTATTATGGGCATTATCAACATGTAAATGTGTTTCTATAGATGTCAGGCTGGCCTTTCGGTCTGCCACAAAATGCTTGCTTTAGAAGCCAATAAGAATGTAACAAAGTCATTAAAATAAAGTTGAGGCTGACACACACACATATATATCTGTGTGTGTCTGTGGTTTTTGCTTTTTTAAAAAATAAAATGAGTGGGAGGTGTTTGAACACATAAGAAAGGCCAGTATATGTAAAACTGTCCACATCTTTTAAAATGTTGATAGTGTGTATGTATATTTTTGGTGATGGCTTTTAAAAGAATGTATATACCACATGTCTACTTCCAGCAAACACACGTCTCATCCACCTTGGAGAAGGGCCACAGAAATCAACACCCTACATTTGGTTGTTGAAAGTAGCCATAGATGAATGACAAGTGGGATTCAATTTTGTGAAATACTTTTATGATGTTTAAATCAATTGTGGTAGGGAGCTTACATTTTTTTTTTTAAAGTTTAAAATATGTTACAAAGTTGTTAGTACATTATAATAACCAATACAATGTTGAATAAAACCATTCAAGCTAGTGGAAAGCTAGGAAATTGTTCCAAGAGATATAAATCGGTTAGTCAACACAGGGGGTTGAAGCGTGGGGTTAACATCCCCACCTTTGTAAAAACCTTTCTTTGTTACGAAACAAATACATGAGCCTCGATATCGGACTGACTTATCTGGACAACGACCTTGGAACGTTAAAGGACTTTTGAGATTTGGAACATGGAATGTACGGACACTATATCGAGCTGGAGCGGCCGAAGAACTAACCCGGGAGCTGGGTGAATATCAAATGGATATAACAGCAATTCAAGAAATAAGGTGGCCAGGAGAGGGTACTTTAGAGCAAAATGAAATGATTATAATATATGGAGGAAACACCCAAAATAAACATGAATTAGGAACAGGATTTGTCATCAAAAAAGAGTTATGGGGGAACGTTTTAAACTTTAAAGCTTTTAATGACAGAATTAGTAAATTACGAATAAAAGGTAAATGGAAAAATATAACGATGATTAATGTACATGCACCTACTGAAGAGAAAGAAGATGATATTAAAGAAGACTTTTATAATGATCTGGAAGATGTCATAGAAGAAACCCCCAAACAGGATATCCTGATTGTGCTGGGAGACTTCAATGCAAAAATAGGTAGAGAGCAAACTAATAAAAAAGTGGCCGGTATGGAAAGCCTACATACAACTTCAAATGATAATGGATGGAGAGTCATCAACCTGGCAGAAGCCAAAGGACTGCAGATTAGCAGTACCAGACTACAAAGAAAGGATATACACAAACAAACTTGGAAATCATGTGACAAGAGAACCTATAATCAAATAGATCACATTTTAATTAACAACAGAAATGCATCAAACATACAGCAAGTCAGAAGTTATAGAGGAGCTGAGTGCCACAGTGACCACTTCCTCGTTGGAGCAAAATTTAAAATAAAACTTAAGAGAGCTTTCTATACTAAATTACAAAGATTACACCCAACATATAACAGAGAAAAACTGCAAGACATTACAGTCAAAGAGAAATTTACAGATGGAATCAAATGTAAACTTGAAACTCTGCAAAACCCTTTGGAGGAAAGCGTTGACCAAACTTGGTTGAACATCAAGAATACAATTCAGTCTACCGCAGAAGAATGTCTCGGTGTGTTAACCACGCATAGAAAGAACAGATGGTTCAATCAAAAATGTGAAGAAGCAGTCATTAGGAAGAAGAATGCCAGACATGTATGGTTAAATGACATCAATAACATCCAAAAGGAAGAGCATTATAGAAATGAATGTAAAGAGGCTACAAAAATAGTCAGACAGCAGAAGCGAGAATATATGAGTAATATAATCAAAGATATGGAAACTAATCACCAGAAAAATGAATCCAGAAAATTTTTTAAAGAACTGAAGTCAATGAAACGAGGGCACCAACAAAACGCATATGGTTTAAAAGACAAAAATGGGAATATGCTAAATACCAATGAGGAAATGTGCAACACATGGAAAGAATATTTTATTGAATTACTAAATTGTGAAGCTCCAAGTCACATTTTCCCACAGGAAGAGGTTCTAACATGCGAACCACAAATTGAAGAACCTACATTTGAAGAAATCCTATATGTAATCACACGACTTAAAAACAATAAGGCAACTGGGACTGATGGAATTGCTGCTGAATTTATAAAGGCAGGTGGCCATGCATTACATCTAAAGCTATACGAACTAATAATAAAAATCTGGAGGACAGAAGAATTACCCCATGACTGGAAAGAGTCATTATTGATACCTATCTTTAAGAAAGGAGACAAGTTCCAATGTGGAAATTATAGAGGAATATCACTACTGTCCACAAGCTATAAGATACTATCCGCAGTATTACTAAATAGACTAAAACCATATTCAGAAGACATATTAGGTGACTACCAGGCGGGTTTTAGACAAAACAGATCAACAATAGATCAGATATTTATCTTACGACAAATAGCCGAGAAACATTGGGAATATAAAAGAGATCTCCATAACATTTTTGTGGATTTTAAAAAGGCTTATGATAGTGTCCATAGAAATAGTCTATGGAATGCTATGCAGGAATTTGGAATACCAAGGAAGTTAATCAACATGACCAGACTATGCATGGAAGATACTTATAATATAGTAACATATAAAGGCAGGAAATCAGACCCCTTCCAAATAACATCTGGCTTGAAACAGGGTGATGCACTATCGCCGCTACTCTTCAATCTGGCTCTAGAGAAAGTTGTAAGGAAGGTAAAGGAGGAATGTGATATTGGAGGAACATCCAAGCTGCTTGGTTATGCAGATGATATAGATATTATAGGGCAAAGTGAACAAAAGACATTGGAAATATTGACTCACTTAAAGGGAAAAGCCCAACAGATGGGGCTGGTTATCAACCAAGATAAGACAGAATATATGGTAATTTCAAGAGACGGAATGGCTAGAAACTCTGGCCACATACAAATAGATAATATGACCATTAAAAGAACGGAAACATACAAATACCTGGGTACAATCTTCAACTGCTCCAACATCATAAGGGAAGAAATACAAACTAGAATCAACTCTGGAAATAAGATATACTATGCACTACAACATCTACTAAAATCAAAGGCGCTATCTCGTAACACCAAAATCACAATATACAAAACACTGATCAGACCAGTTGTGCTGTATGGCTCTGAAACCTGGAGTACAACGAAAGGAGACGAAGCCTTGTTACAAACCTTTGAGAACAAAATTTTAAGACGCATCTTTGGACCCATTAGGGATACACAAAGTGGAGAGTGGAAAAGAAGAAGTAACAAAGACATTTATGATCTGTTTAAGTCCGCGCTAATCACTGGTATCATGAAGGCTAATAGACTACAATGGCTGGGGCATATAGAAAGAATGGAAGATAATAGGGAAACAAAACTCGCTTACACTCAGGAAATAAATGACCGTAGACCCCGAGGTAGACCAAGAAGGCGGTGGAGAGATAATACATGTACAGACCTACAAGCACTTGGAATCAACGACTGGCAAGAGAAGGTCCACCAGAGAGACGAATGGAGACGGATTGTATTTGCAGCAAAGAACCTCAATGGCTCGGAACGCTGAAGAAGAAGAAGAAGTCAACACAGGACAGTGCAAATTTGTGAACGTTTGCAGAAATATTCATGTAGTGACGTTAGGCAGTAAGTAAATAAATGAAAACAGGCAAAGATAAAATAAGTCTAGATGATTTGTTATGTAATTTTTTTTTAATAATTACATTACTCTCACCTTATCTTAAAAAAAAAAAAAATTGTAACATCCACAGTTAGACTAGCAAAAAATGGGAAGAAACCAACTTAACATAAATTAGCTTTTACATCCTGTAGTAGCTCTCAGTAATGAGCCATTTTTCTGTCACAACTAACATCACCACTCCCATGCTTTCCAAGAACAAAAAACACAATTTAAAAAAAAAAAACATCCACATATTCGACTATTTATGAGCTGATTTAAAAAAAAAAAAATTGCTTCATGGCACGTTTCTGTTACATTCTTGGAGTAACTAGTTTTTAAAACCCAAAATGTTCTCAAAAAAAGCCAACTTCAAAGTTAATGTGAAAAATTGATGTCTGAAGCATATCGAACAAAGTTGGCTGTCATCATCACAATAGATCATTTGTTATGTGCTTCCAGCTGTTTCTTGCCATGACAATCCTTTTTCTAGGCATGAATCATGGTGTGCACAAAGTTAGAAGTATGTAGTCAAATTAATACATTAGATGTTGAAAAACTCCCTAAAATTAAGGTTGGCCCGTGTCCTCAAATCACAGCAATTAAGTGGTCAACTCCCTGGCACATAACATCATCCACTGAACAGAGAGGGTCCGTCTATATGGGTCTAGCTGAATCCTTAAGGCATGTACAAGATGTGTACATCAGCTTCTCTCATCCCATTCTTCCCCCATCATCTGTAGTCGTAAGCTAGGAATGTAGTTTAGTGAGTAGCATTGCAAGTTTGACTTCTACAACTGATTGACTAAGTATAATTTACAGGACGTTTAAAATTTTTTGCTGTTCTTGATACGTTTACGTTCAGTAGCTTGCCATTGCTTTCCGAAGGACCTGCATCCATACCATATAGTAAAAAACCAGCACAATGCAGCCTGCTGCCAAATTGCGCGCAGCTGTTTCAAGCATGGTGTGCGGGATTACAAACCGCACCTAACCCCTTTCATCGCAGAGACCGGCTTACCAAGTATGCCTCACACAAAAATAGCCAACAAAATATGGGGGTATACTACCACACCTAGCAGCATCCATCGGGTGCCATTATCAGAATTCATCTTAAAAATATATCTATTTCATTCAGCTGTCAGCTTGTACAGTTCTCTCTCCAATTTCCACCATCATGCCATAAGAATGACTATTCCAAGATGTTTACCTGAAATGTCAACATCAACATACATGTAACATTCTTAGTGTTCATAATTGATACCCAACAAAAGAAAGATTTCTGCATTAAAAATATATATAATCATTTTTATCTTTTTGTGCTTATTGCCATCTGCTTATTGCCATGTTCATTAACTGCTGCCAAATTATTGATTTGTTTTGGATTTGCATCAGTAATAACAGATTGCAGTGATTAAACTGATTGTTGAAAATCTCCATTTGAAGTATCCCATTTCCTTATTTGTGGTGAAACAGCTCGAATAAAGTGTTACTATTCATTTCTGTCTGATCTAGTGATACAGTGAGATTGTACAGATGGCAAGTTAACTGAGTTTGGGTTGCTGTAGTGTCAGTTTGAGTGATTCATGTGTTGGAGGTGTCAGGTTGAGTGATTCATGTGTTAGAGGTGCCAGGTTGACTGAGTCATGGGTCATTGTAGTGCCAGCTTGAGTGAGTGCCAAGTTGAAATGAGACATGGGTTACAGTGATGCCAGGCTGAGTGAGACTGGGTTACAGTGGTGTCAGGTTGAGTGATGTTTGGGTTACAGTGATGCCAGGTTGATTGACACACGGCAGCAATACCCTAAAATTAGCAAACACTAGCAATTATTTATATTCAAACTGTCTAATAAACATCATTAGTGACACTCAAATGAAATGCATGAAACAAATAATTTGGAAGCTATAAGAAATCCAAAGCAAATATCTCTGAATTAGGCAGTGTTAAGTTTAGAAACATTAAACAGTTCTGAGATGACTTTGTTGTACAAATTTTTTACTACATACAGCTTTACCAGTTCTATGAAGGGGCTGGGGTGGATATAGCGCCAGCCTCTAACTGGGTACCAGCCCACTTGTAGAGATTATCTGTACCAGATAAGACGTTAAATATCATCATGTTTTACCTTGGCAATAAGCAAACACAGGACCATTGTACATATCTTGGGTACAAAGGTCATGATATGGTGCTAGACCCATATGTTCATAGATCCACCAGGACTCACTGGGTCAGGTGGTCATTGTCCTGTACTGCCCAAGACATTTCTTGGTACCCATTTCAGGCTGTGTTGACCTGGCAGCCAAGATCAGTTTTAAAAGTCCACCCTGGTGCAGATCCAACCCCATGACTGGCATGTGAGTGTCTAGCCACTACGGCTTATCTTAGGAGCAATTTACTCAAATTTGAATTATGAAAGGCGGTGTGCATAATAATTACGAAAGAAAACAAAACTAATGTTTTGAAACGAGGGAAATAAGTGAAACATGCATGCTGACTAATTTTGTGGCAAGGCATCCTATGTTTCTACTCAAAATAGCTGTAAATAGTGTGCATATAAGCTTGTCACTATACGTTACTACTGTTTGGTTGATAGCTATGAAATAAAGGCATAAATCTGGATGCTGAGCTGTTGTTTCAGAGTTCATTGTTCTGTTTTCTATGTTGTTAGGCTAGTGTTCTTTGTTTTCTGTGATCTTACTATCAGTAGTATCAAAGATCATTATGTATGTGACTAATGTACGACAAAATGATGAAAATCTGTGATGTAAGTAAAATCTTAGCATACAACAAATAGGATGTACAAAATGATATCTAACCATAAAAATATACAGGTTTTTTTATAGCGAGACAATAGAATTTAATGGAAAGGGGCAAGACAGTTTCTCCTAGAATGTCCTCTATTCCTCCTGTATTATTAATTACAGACCTGAATGTCTAATATTGCGATCATGTCAAGATAACATTCTATTCTATATGTTAAACGATTTTCTACATTCTCAAACGTCTTGAAGAATTTATTCATTTGTCAAGATCCATCAAATGGCACCAATACTAATGAACAAACATGTATCAATAATTCCTAAGAAAGCACTCTACAACACAATCTTCCTACCAACTCTAAGCTACCAATGCCAAACCTGGACAATGACAGAAACAGAGAAAAGAAAAATCACAACAGAAATGAGATTCCTAGGAAGAATACTCAATGTATCAAAAAGAGAGAAAATCTTAAATGAAGAAATCAGGACTAAAGTGAGGATTATAGCAGCGTTATATTTCATCAGAAAACAGCAAGCTAAATGGTTTGGCCATATAACTATATTACCAACTAACAGTACCACAACAAGCAATAATGTACAGACAAATGAAAGCAGAGGAAGAGGCTGGCCACGTAAGCGATGGACAGAGGGAATTACAGAGTCCATGGGAATCTCGATACATGAAGCCCATAAACGGGAACTCCAGCTGTTTATGCTTCAACTCGACACCGCAAGGTACGAGAGGACCAGATGAGACGAGATGAGTCAAGATCCATTGCTCAGCTATTAAATATAAATAAAGAAACTATTTGGAACTAATGCTAGTGAATATAAAACTGATACAGAAACTATTTTGGAACTAATGCTAATGCACATAAAACTAATAAAGAAACTATTTTGGAACTAATGCTAATGCATATAAAACTAATAAACTATTTTGGAAGTAATGCTTATGATCGGAGAATATAAATTAACACTGCATTCACATTTTGCGCTACTGATAATAACAGGAATTTCAGAAGTGGATGGATTAAACCAACTGTTCTTCCCCGAGAGAAGTACTACATATGCCTTCGTCCCACAAATTAAGACTAAATATTTATGCCTAACCTACAAGAATGCAAGGCCATATATCATCCAAATCCTAATGTAGATGGGAGCAAAGAAGAAAAGATAATACTAGGATGCTCACAGAAACATAATAGTTTCTGTCTTAGAAACATTTTGCCTTTCATCCCACTTTGGAACATAAGCCCTCAACTCACTCACTCCAAGCCATCCTATCTTTTGCTTCTTCATGTAGCACCATCCATGTCTCAAATGATTCATCTCTTCTCCATGTGTTTTTAGGGATCCTTCTATTTCTCTAGCCCTTTTAATTCCAGACAAGGAACTTTCTAGTTTACTAGTTCTCAGTGTCCTGCCCTATCCAGCGCCAGCAACATGCCCCTATCTCTTGGTTCACTATTTGTCCAGTTCTTTCCATGGGCTCCATATCGGTGATTCAGTCATATCGTGAACAGACATTAACAAGCTAAAGAAGACATACACAGACAAAGAAAATCATGTTAGGACTAACTTCAAATCTCAACATGAAATAAGAACCTTACCTTACTTCAACTTGACTTTATAGTGTTTTATGATGAAGTACACAATGGCAGCATTGACACAAAAAAACACCAGCCCTGACGCCCAGATCAGCAGGAATGTATTGTAACCGTGGAACTCCAGGAAGTAGGCCGGGAGGAGCCACATGCCCTGCAACACCATGTGGCTAATGTTCAATGTTACATTTATAACACTCAGAAAACAGGCCAACTTACACAATAATGTTCAATGTTACATTTATAACACTCAGAAAACAGGCCAACTTACACAATAATGTTCAATGTTACATTTATAACACTCAGAAAACAGGCCAACTTACACAATAAATTCTCAAAGAACTGTACTGAATTAATGTGAATGAAGTGGGTTAAACTTCAGTAAAGCTGTGAAAATGTAAACAATATAAAAAGTGTAAGGCAGCCAAACATAATACATTTATGGAAAACAAAGGTCATTGGGGTGACAAGCCTTCCTCACCAAACAAACACAATAACATACGAGGGTAAATTAATAAGTAAGTCACAAATGGCTGTAGAAAAATAACTAAATATGATAACAACTTGAAACCAGTTTATTTTTATACATACATTTTCCCTTTATTTGTCAACATAATTTCCACCAACAGTGATGCACTTATCCCATGTTTTATCAGTCCTCCCAAACCGGCTGCATAGAACTATGAGCTCTGTTTTCTGAGCTTCACATTCAACTTCAGCGTCATTTGTGAAATGTCTCCCGCCAAGGTGGGCTTCCTGTTTATGCTACAAATGTTTGTCCCGTAAAGCAGTGCATACCTGGGTAGCAAAAAGTTACGAGGGTGAGTCAATAAGTAAGTCACACATTCTGTGGGATGGTAGGCAAATGAAAACAGAGCACACAGTCTATGCAGCTGGTTTTGGGAGGACAGATAGGTCGATCCATCTGGTTGTGAACGTTTTGGTCGAGAACTGAAGAGAGAAGCCCGAGAAGTACTGCACTAGCATCTCCGTTATGTTCTCGGGCACGTGATAAATCTTGAGTGCATGCCACAACAACTGGTGTGGCACTGACCCATAGGCATTCGCCAGGTCCAGCCATATCACATGGAGTTCCTCCTTGGTCTTCGCTCTCTGGATAGCATCCCAGATCATGGTACTGTGCTCGAGACAACCAGGGACTCCAGGTAGCCCCCCCCCCCCCCCCCTTTTGAACCGCTGTCTTGATGTACTTGTTCCCCGTCAAGTACTTCGTGATCCGACTAGCTATGATCGAGAAGAATATTTTCCCCTCAACATTCAGAAGAGAGATCGGCCTGAACTGGGTAATGCCGGCAGAGTTTTGCTCTTTTGGAATGTAGATTCCGTTGGCCGTCTTCCACTCTGTGCTGACATGCTTCTGCTTCCATGCGGATTACAGTAACCGGTGTAGCTTCGCAGGGACATTCGGGCATCTTTTATAAACTGTATAAGGCACACCGTTGGGCCCCAGTGCTGACTTACCTTTCGCTTTCTTCACTACTGCAACCACCTCACTCCACATCGGAGGCTTGGCATTGAACTCCACCGTTGGTTTTGAGCCCTTTGATCTCTCTGAGTGGGACGTTCCAATGGGCATCGCAGTACGTCGTCACGAGGTGGTTCTCCAATTCCTCTTGGCTGACATCGAGGACGCCAGATCACAGCTGCTCGAACAAGCCTCGTGCAAACTCGTATGGTTCCCGGAAGAACCTCTCATGTTCCTTCCGGGTTTTCCGCCGGTTTCTGCAGAACCTTTCCGCTCGGGTCAGGACATTCTGCCTGGCTTTTAGATGTTGCCACACCTGGCGCAAGCTCTCTTTCTCATGCTCTTTCGCCAATTTCCACTGTCTCCGAGTGGTATTCTTTTGTTTCCTCACCTCCTCCAGCAGTCTCTACCACCTGGTCATCTGCGGCAGAGCTGCTTCCCTCCTCTCGCTGCAACCAAACTGAATCAGCGAGTGGAGGTAGACAATTTCTCCGAACTTTACCAACTGCTCTTCAAGGGATGTGGTTTAGCTCTTCGTCTAAAACATGGGACAACGTTGCATCTAATGACACCCACTCTTCCTTCCTGGTGGCATTAGGGAACTTGATCTTCACCTTTCGGGAAGTAGCCCAACAGCCATTGGTGTAAGCTCATGGTTGATTGGACGATCCGTGTCATCTCCATGTGGTCGCCAATGGATCCTTCATTCTTCCCCGCTTTCGCAGGATCCTGGGGGGAATTTTTCATTAAGTTGTATTTCCATATTTAATTGATAATAAGGTTTATACAGCGTTAGGGGTAATCAGCCCAGTCCGCTGTCAGCCCCAATGGTGACACGTTCACTGGTGGGGCCAATTTACTACTGTGCTGTAACAGCCGCAGCAGCACTCCATCTCTCCGGACATGTCTGGTGAACCAGCCACACGTTAGTCGTAAGAACTCCGAGGAGCAGCAAACACGGCAGGGGGCTTCCGATCATCAGAAGGAAACCCCTTCCCCTAGCATTTCGGACCATTAATTTCTTAATACTCTCTGAGGGTAGTCCCGTCCGGGTCATGACTCTGGGCGTCTTACCCTGCCGTGGAGACGTTCGTTCGGTCATATTAGTTATCCCTGATGTTCTGCTTGTCCCTTCGCTGTTACCTTGTCCACTCTCAAGCCCTTCCTCCCTCGGTGGGGAGAGCCCGTGCAGCCTGTGCCTGCGCCTTGGCACGTGTGGTCGTGGGATGTCAGCCTCATCCCCCACCACGTCCTCTGTCACCTCCACTGATCTCCGTTGCTGTGTACCTTCCTCTTGCCCCATTCACGGCGCCGCACCCTATTAGGAAGCCGGATTCTTCCTTTCTATTCGGACCCACCTCTTGGTCTCTCTGCGGCTGACTGGACCACTTAATATGCATATCTCATGAAAATGTGAAGTGGTAGTTCTTGTTACAGAGTTGTTAAATGCGCGCAGACTGGGTGCGACCTACGGTCGACTATTGTTATATTATGGAGGTTGGACGTCGGTGACATTTGCGCGATTGACTGCACTGGGACTCGCCCCCATGTTCGGAGGAAGGGCTAAAGAGCTGACACGAGACGTTGTAAAGTTCGAGGTCTTAGTTGAGAAATTGTTGGTACTGCAGTTACCGCTTCTAACCATACTAGTTTCGAGACTCATTCCAATTTAGGTTGCGACAATTCCACAGCCAGCACGAGGCCTTTTTTGGCTGCCTCAGACAGTAGTTTCTGGGCCCGGCCCTTGCTCATCCTTTTATGCCCAATCGTTTCAGCACATCAGACACGGAGTAGGAGACAAGACCTCTCTCGCCTACCTCGACGGCGAACAGCCTGACGTTGCACTCCTCCCGCCTAAGACTCGAGACTATGTCATCATACTTCTCTATCTTGTACAGGTGCTGCTCCTCAACATTCGATTCGTATGGAGCAGTCAGCTCAATCAGCATTAGCTGCTTGGCTGACGAGGAGCTAAGCACAATGTCAGGTCGTAAGCCAAACCTTCGGATCACCTCAGGGTAATTGCCATGGTCCTTTAGGTCTACGGTCAGTTGCTAGTCCCTCGCACCGTCGAAGACAGAAGCAAGCAGCGAGTCGTCAGCTTTACCATTTTTGCGCCCTTCTCAGACGAAGGAAATTTCCATCGGCCTCGGTCCGTTCCCCTCTCTGTTAGCTTTCATCCTTGCCACGTCCACTATGGCGGCCAACTTGGTCAGGACATTGTTATGCCGCCATGTGAAACGCCTCTGGGTTAGGGCAACCTTGCAACAAGACAGCACGTGCTCCGCTGTCTGGACTATTTTAGCTTTCGTACAGAGGGGACAGAACGGATAGGTGGTTTTCCCCCACATGGCCAAGTTGGCACCTGATGGCAGGATACGTAGAGGGATCGGATGACAAAGCTTAGACACAGTTGGCCATTCGCCAGATCTCATTCCACGTAATGGATCTCTGCACTACCGCCTCCCATGGCATCCACTGCGCCTGCTGGGCAGCCTTGCGGACTCTTCCGTCATCTTCCCCCTTGCAGATCTCCCTAACCACCAGATCCCTGCGTTCTTTGGCCGTCGCCTTCGACCACATCGGATCATTCACTTGGAATCTGCCTTGCTTGCCAAGCTGGGTGTGGCCCATTACCTCCTTCAGCTGAAGTGTAGCCTGGGCTTCTTCGACTGCGCTGATGAATTTCCACTTCCTTCCCGTTTTCAAAGCGGCAACCGAGGCACTGACCGTTATATCTGGAGACTCGCGCAGCATCATCGCGAGTCTGGATTTTCCAGCTTTAAACTCTTCCACGAGGGACAGGAACGGGAGGACGAGCTTGCTCTGCTTACAATACAGGGGTACAAGGTATACTTTGAATTTTTCTCAGAAACCACTGCCAATAGCTGTCTCTGAGCTTGTTTGTTTGTTGTCCATGTTTCACATTCATACAACAGTACAGTCTGTACAGCACTTAAACACACTTCTTCTCACTGCTGTTGACAGATTTTGATTGGTGACCATGCTTTCCACCTTGCACAAGGTTATTTTTGCCATGACAATTCTTGTTCTAATCTCTACAATCCATCCTCTATCACTGTTATGAGTGTTCCAAGGTGGCTGAAATGATACACTTATATAAGATTTCTTCCATTTGCTTTGAAATTACATTGTGGTATGTTGGTATTTCATTCTTCTTAGAGATTACTATAATTTCTGTTTTCTTACAATTTAATTCTACATTAAATATTTATTAGATTGGAATTGTATTATGAACTGAATTTTAATATTGTTTTATGTATTTTTATTAAAATGGTTTTTATGCAAATGTGTGGGCGGTCACAGGTCACTTCTTCTGATGTCATTATCCCCCAATGGACTCAAGATCCCTCCAACCAACCCATGCCAAGCCCTTTGTACACTAGTTCATGGCTGGTTAGAATTTGCAGCTAACGCTTTCTATGGGCTGAGGTAGCCAGTCCAGTACCAACCCTCCTTAGTCACCGTGTACAACATGCTTTGTGGTGAAGTGGTTAAGCTGCCTGTCTTGGGTTCTGAAGGTTGTGGGTTCAATTATGGACTCCCTCATTCGGCCCATGAGCGCAATTTTCTAGGAGAATTGGGGGTCATTGTTGGAACTACAATGTTTGTTCTTTGTGCAACGCTTTCCACAGGCTGCCCTGCAGAAAGTCTGAGCATCATGGGATGAAACCCGGTGCAATTAAATTGATCCTCTCCCCTTTACACTTCCTCCCTTGTTTACAACATGCATGGAAGGTTACAATATTGATATTCATTGCTTCCCTTATAGGCCCAGGTAAAACAGGCTCACAGGTCATCGGACATTTATCCAAGGGGATCACTCCTATATAGCAAGAGTGGACATCCGGCATCACTTTTCACTATACTTCTACCTGCTGTACTTGACCTCTCTGATCCAGATATGCGCCCTTGTGACCCAGACATCCCCCCCCCCCCAACTTTGAACTCAAGCGTAGTTCGTACATGTGATGCTACTTGAAACGCACTAGACTGATATTTGCATGTGGATTTGCTTTCCCTATTACCAGTGTCCTTCATCATCAGGCTAACCCACTCTGACTTCAGAGGTACGTCTCCAAGTGAACACTTCAGTCCAAGGGATGCAGAGGTGTTTCCAAGGCACCAGGGCTGGGTTCTATACTGGCCAAGACCTAGTGACGCATCCTCGCCGAGCGTCCTGGGCAACAGGTCCCTTCGAGGTCCTGGGTAAAGTCAGTAGGATCATTGATTCCTCCGAAGTCGGAGAGTGCCTGCCTGCACGGCGAGGAACCACCAGTCTGCACACCAATAAGCCAGACATGGGACCATGGATACTCACGCCAACCTCAGGTCCTGTATGACATCACACTGATGTTGGAAAACAGGATGTCTTCATCCGACATACAGGCCTTCACGCTGGAGTTCACAGCTAGTAAACACAAGCAAGCAAGCAAGCACTTTAGTCCAAGTGACCGGTGTAAGAGTTTAACCCACTACCTCAACATCAGCACACCGGAAGTTTAAGAGCACATACTCATATCCATTCAGCCATGCTGACCTCCTGCCCTTGGGTCTGTGTTAGCCTGTTCTCCAGGTTGGGGAATACCACATTAGATGCCACGGATTCCATCATCTACACACAACTTAAAACATTCAATTGTCTATAAAAAACAAGGCAATGAAGTCATCAGCATACGTGGAGTAGTCAGAGCGTAAATACCGTTTGGTGATGTTTATAAATTGAAAGCTTATTGTTTTTTGTTTTTTTTAAATATTGACTGTCATTAGATTCTACATCCCTCAAACTATTTTCCCTCACCGTTACAAATCTTACTGAAACAATAATCATAGAGTGTCAGTTTTTCCATACCCTGTGTAAAGAACGTAGCCTCCTACACTTGTGGTTTTTATGCTCCTCTGTCAGAATTTTGGAAACCTACTATGAAATGTTTCTTTCCGATCATCTTCATTCATTCCTCAAAAATGGTGCTTGTTTCAGCAATGCCACGACCATGTGGGTGCCAAGTAGCAGCGCAGATGAAATGATGCAAAACAAAACTAAGGAGAAATCACGAACAAAATCGTGTAAGAAACTAAGAGGCTGACGTAAAAAGGAGAAGACGTCAGAGAAATTGTCAACAACAACAAACAGTCAGATCTTAGAGCTTGAACAAGGAGGCTGCACATTTAGATTCTCTGAATTGTGAGAAGATATTTACTGCCAAGACAACGTTATCATGGCCAACAAATATTCGAGAGGAGAACGAGAATATTCATGAACGATATAGATCAGCCCGAAAATCATGGACAGATGTGAACATATCAGAACGGGACTTAGAACATCACGGCAAGGTGAAACCTATCTAGATTGCTGAAGAACAGAAGGACCGGGACATGGACTTGATAATCACAAGAGCCAAGCATAGTCAACTATATCTTATCTACATTTAATATTGTAATTACCGTCCCGTCTGGCCATAACAGACATGGTAAACATAAATTATCATTTAACTTTGATCTTGTTGAGATGCGACGGCCTTGAACGTTGGGCAAATAAATAATGCCTCAAAGATATGATTGTCGGCCTTCGAGTCTTTGATTGCTGTTCATTTTCTGCTTCAGTACGTTGCTGGATTTTGTGCCACCCTGGACCGTTTATCGTTGACGAGTTGTATTTAAGTTTATCTCAAGACACATTCTAGCAGTGGGAAAAGGAGATAAAGAATAATGAACCTTATGAAAATAGATTTGTTAAAATAATTTTCAAATCTTTTTAATCAACTAACAGCACATACTTTCTAAACAGACCACTATATTCAACAACATAAGATCCCTACCTGAGCGCCAAACCAAAGTAACAGAAGAAACAACGATGTTTTAGCAGTCATCTGTAGATGTGGTAATATGCACGGCAACAGACTCAAGTACCACAGGAAATACTGTCAAAATAAAAGGTTACCAATAATTCCAAGTGCGTTCTGAATTATTCATATATTTAATGTTAGCTTGTTAGTCATCACTAGGAATAACATAATACCACAATGTAATATACAGGTAAATGGGAATTTTCTTAAGTGAATTGGTACAATTATCTTGGAACAATCATAACATCTGATGGGAGATGCTTTGAAGAAATTAGAACAAGAATCGCCATGGTGAAGGTAGCCTTTTGCAAGATGAAAAACATACTGACCAATAAAAAGATGTCAATTGCTATGAGAAAAAGAGTGTTGAGGGGATACATAGAGCCTCTACTTTTGTAGGGATGTGAAACTTGGACAATGAGCAGACAAGCTGAAAAACAACTGATGGCTGTAGAAATGTGGTTTCTGAGGAGAATGCCAAGAATACCATGGACAGACAGAAAAACCAATGACCAAGTACTACAGGAAACAAATGAAAATCGTAAATTGATTAGAGAAATTAGACATAGACAGTCAAAATTTTTGGGACACGTTATGAGAAGAAATAAATTGGAGAACTTGGTGACAACTGGCAAGACTGAGGGGAAAAGAACAAGGTGGAAGACGGAGAAGTAAATACCTAGATGGCTTGACTATATGGCATGGTCAAGACAGGGACACAGCCGATCCACGACTCTGGTGATCGAGTGAAATGGCGAATCATGACCGCCCAAGCTTACCGGCACGGCACATAATGGATGGAGTTAGTCATGGTTCAAACTTCTCAGCAAAGGGTTGAACCATAATGCTTCGTTTCTGTGCCAGTGAATATCACACAAAATGCTTTTCACTGCCCCACGTGAGAAGTGGAGCAGACACGAGTAATATATTTAATGCATTTTTACACCCTTTCTCTACCAGATGGGGACAATTAATATGTTTCTCCTAATGGCTGGTGTTACATTCACTGATTTGTTATTTTATGAACTACACACATATATAAGATTAGATGCTATTTCACAACACACAAATGCTGCATGGACTTTCAACATTCTCTGTGCTATCATGGTGCTACAATGAAGGCCGGCTACAATGAATCTCTAACATTCTCATGATGGTACCACAATGTATTTCCCACTTCTCTGCCTCTCACCTTTATCGTACAACAATGTATTTCCCACATCGCCCCTCACCATCATGGTAGCACAATGTATTTACAATACACTCTGCCTTCACCATCATGGTACCACAATGTATTTCCCACTTCTCTGCCTCTCACCTTTATCGTACAACAATGTATTTCCCACATGGCCCCTCACCATCATGGTAGCACAATGTATTTACAATATACTCTGCCTTCACCATCATGGTACCACAATGTATTTCACCACACTTTTTGTCTCATGTATTTATGGTAGTCTAACATACTTTTTTTCTAGGCCATCTATTGATGTTAACTTTCCATTTTTTCCATGTTTTATGAAGGAGATTGGAGGTGATAAAACATTGCAAAAATTCTGGAAACTGCATAGACAAATGCAAAGAAAAAATCGGCCTATGACAGTGGGAACAATTTATAAAGAGGATGGTGTACGCGTGACAACAGACAAAGAGAAAGGGGAGGCGTTTCTCCAGAGATTTTTAGAGCAGACCAATCATAATGATGCGGATACCAGGGATGCAGTTAGAGAGGAATTATCTGGCACAATGTAGAATATGCCTTATGAAGACATACGGGTTGAAGATGTTAAACATATTTTGAAAAAGGCAAAAGACACGGCACCAGGGCCTGATGATGTTAGGTATGGCCACATGGAGGTTTTGAGCGATGTAGACCTGAAGGAGATGGCCGACTGCTTTAATCGGAGCATTAGGACAGCATCAGTACCGCAAGAT
The DNA here is from genome assembly GCA_963921405.1 of Cepaea hortensis. Taxonomy (NCBI): domain Eukaryota; kingdom Metazoa; phylum Mollusca; class Gastropoda; order Stylommatophora; family Helicidae; genus Cepaea; species Cepaea hortensis. Next base: position 73,543,410 of record OY992889.1, read on the forward strand.
TGGTTACATAGTTATCTCATCCCTCTCCCAAAACCATTCAAGGATCATTCAAAGCTAAGCGGCTTTAGGATCATCACCCTTCAAAATACATTTGGGAAGGTTTTAGAGAAGATAGTTGCTGTTAAGCTGCAGGATGTTTTGGAAAGGGGGAAGCTTCTTCCAAGAGGCCTAGGGAGCTACAGGACAGGAAAAGATACCTGGTCAAATGCAGCCACTTTTGCCTTTTGACGTTTATGAGGGGTTCCAGAGTAGACAGGAAACGATGGCGGCAGTGCTTGATCTCGAGGATGCGTACAATAGAGTTTGCTATGATATTTTGATGACCACACTTATGGAGAAGGGGGTCAATCCCTGGTTGGTGAACTGGATAGCAGCCGTCCTGCATTCTCATTGGGTTGCTCTCTGTCTGGGTGCATGGACCTCAGAGCCACATATTTTAACCCTGGGACTGCCACATGGATCTGCAATCTCACCGGTGCTCTTTAATGTGTATACGAGCAAGATTGCATACCTTGAAGAACCAGGGGTTGGAAGGATTCTAACATTTGCAGATGATATTCTTGCATATAGGCAGGGGAGAAATAGGGATCAAACAGCCCAGGTGACAGTAGACAAAGTGATTGACTGGTGCACTGAAATGAGTGCTGTCATCCACTCGGAAAAGGTGGCTGTTTTGTGGTGCTCTCTGGACACCAGGATTGTGAGAGATGATGCCCCAAGCCTCACGATAGATGGCAGAAGCGTCAACAGAGAGAACAAACTGAAGTATCTGGGAATCACATTTGACTGGAGACTGTCCTTCAAGGACCATGTGGAGACGGTTGTGACAAGATCTCAAAAGGGACTCAATGCACTTAAAACTATGGCTGCAATGGAAACAGAGCAAAGAATGCTCTTCACACTATATCTGCACTTGATCCTCTCAGTAATTGATTATGGACTAGGACTGCTCACTGTCTCAAAGAGTCAGCTGGTGAAATTAGAGCACATACAGAACAAAGCTATGCGGGTTATTCTGGGATGCACCAGAGACACCCCAGTAGTGTGTATGCGTTACATCCTTGGTCTGCCGACTGTTGCTGGTAGGCACAAGGTGATGCAGGCGAAGGCATACCTCAGAGTAGCTGCAGACACAGATCACCCGTTGCATGAGGTGCTGGACGTAGTTAAGGGTCAGAGACTGATAAGAGGGAAATCATGGATGGCTCAAGCGGAGGATACGATCAGACATGTGTGCCCCTTAGAGAACATCAGGCGAGGAGAGGAGTGGGTCAGAGTGCCAGCGGAGCAGTCAGACTTATGCAGAGTTATAATCACATTGAGCCGGGAGTGCAGAGAGTTGCCAGCAGGGGCCATGGTAGTGGAAATCCAGCAACTAATTCAGGATAATGCTCGCCCGGGTGATGTGATTATCTACACGGATGGTTCGGTGTTGAGAGGTAGGAGAAGTGCCTGGAGATTCTTAGCAAAAGCTAATGGTCGACATTTGGTGCAGGAGAGCCTGGCGTATGATGCCACAACATCTAGCTTAAGAATGGAGGTGGAGGCGGTCAGTGCAGCTTTCCGCTGGATGGAGAACACAATACATACACACATTGTGATTGTAACTGACTCAGAAAGCATGCTGAGGAGGGTGAGGACAGGCAGGCTTCGTACAGAGTGGCTTGCTTCGCTTCGGAGGTTACGGGTAGCAAGCATCCCCTGGGGCATCTCCGGGGCATGCCAGTGTGCTGGGGAATGAACAGGCGGACAGATTGGCTGGCTCGGCAAAACTTGATGGAGTATTGATGCTTAACAAGGCAGACATGGTTGCGGCCTTGTGGGAGCACGTGTACACCTCGGAGGAGCAAATGGATCACCAGTCTGGTAAGAATGAGGCAGCGAGGTGTGACGAGGGGATCTGGCCGACGCTCGACGCTCAGAGGAAAGGTGAGACGGACATATAATCAGATTGCTATTGGAACTATTAGTGTTGGAACTCTTCGCTGGCTGCTGAGGATGGGGACGGAGCGCTTGTGGGAATGCCCCGAATGCTGTGATGTCGGTTCCTAAATCAATCAATCAATCACTTTCCATTTAAATCTTTATCCTTCCTGCATGCAGTTAAATCAATGCCACCACAAACACACTCCTCCCCCTATCCACATACACATCACTATTTTAAAGTAACTGCACTAACCTGTGACGTACACACTTTGTTTGCCATCACAAAAATGAAAGTGGACAAAAACCAGCAAAGAGGCTGATCCTTGTGGAATCGAATCCCCACAGTGGCTACCAGCACTATCTGAGGCAGGAAGACAAGCAGACGCAGGCACAACGGCACACCAACTTCTGGGTCAGAGGTCAAGTACAGCAAGTAGAAGTATGGTGAAAAATTATGCCTGATGTCCCCTCTTACTATATGATATATGTACGTCTCATACAGAAAGATCCATCCGTATCTGCAGGGAAAAATAACATATTTAATTAATGTAATAAATAAACAAACAATTATCAAAACCAGCCACTGAGAAATGACAAACAAGGCCAGAAGAGCAGGGATTTAGTAGCTGCAGTAGTATAGTGGCTAGTGCGCTCACATGCCGGCTCAGTGGTCTTGGGTTCAAATCTCCATCAAGACAGGATCTTTTCATCACATGTCTGAAGCCTAGTCAGCCAACATCAATGAATACCAGATAATTATCACAGAGGCAAGGTGGGTATGATTTGGAGTGCTATTTGGTCAAGAAAATATCTCTCTAGCACCACATTCCATATATGCCACTGTGGCATGAAAAGGATGTCCTGTTATTTAATAAAATTAAGTAAATTATATCTCTCTCCTGGCCATCAAAATCTGTAGGGATATTTGCTAAAATCACAGCCTTTCTCAATCATAAGTCATTTTCACTCAGTCAGTTTCACTGTGCCAATCCTTGTGATCAACAAGTCCAATTTACAGTCTTTTTTTGTCTTCTTTAAACTTGGAATATCTTGGCACTATATTAAACAGCAATGGCAACTGCTCAAGAGATGTCAGACACAGACTGACCATAGCAACGCAGAGATTAAACTGTTAACAACACCAGCAAACAAGTTAGTCACATTTGTGAGACCACGCATCTTTCAAGTGACAACACATGGATGTGAGCCATGAATCATTTAACAACCATTAAAGAAGACAAGTGGGGCTTTTGAGCTCAGATATTACAGAAACATTCTTAGAATATCATGGACCGAGAAGACAAGAAATACTGAAATTCTACAAAATGAAGAAAACTAGCTCATAAACGGTACCCCGCTTTGAGAAACTAAAATACTTTGGTCATATTAAACATCAATAGTGGCTTAGAAAGAATAGTCTCCAAGACATGATGCACAAGAGTCTGTTTTCTTCACTATTCACGTCTTGTAGAATGTCAGTATTGTCTTCTTCTTCTTGGTCCACATACTACACACTTTTCTGTAATATTTCACTTCTAAAGCCCAGATTTCCTGCTTTCGTGATTGCAAGATAATCCATGACTCACCTCCGGAATTTGCCAAAGGGAACATGCATGTTCTCAAACATTTTACTTTCATATATTTACTGGTGTGTGTTGTGTCATAGATTCTTAATACGGTTTAACTTCTGCATTGCTACGGCCAGTGTACGGCCGAATCCTTTTAATATCCCCTTTTGTTGTGATGCAAAAAAATGAGTTCTGAATTGGAACTGGATAGTTCAAACAGTGAGAATATGATCACTGAATCCAATCAATCAATCCTGTCTGTATCTACCAACCACATACTTATGTAGAAACTTCTGTTACGTTTATACATTGTCATTGAAATGATAATAATAATAATATATACTTACTTCAGATAGAAAAAGCTGGTAAGCATTCCCAAAACTGAAGCGCTAGCTATGATAAACACTAGTCGATCTCTGTTGGGTAGCAAGCTGAATATTGCACTGGTCATATGCCAACTGCTGGATTCTTTCTGATATTTTCCTTGGATAGTTTTTTGAGTGCCTCCTAAATACAAATATACTGGAAGAGCATAGATGACGGGGTAAATTTTGAAGTGAATGGCCAAAGCATAATATACAGCTGCAGCCACGATCTTGCCTTGGGTTAGATGTAAGAGGGTCATGAGGACAAGGTATGCCATTACTGACTCTGCGTTGCCTCTGCTGGAGATTGTCATTGGTAAAGGATTGAGAAGCCATAAAAGTGCACAGTTCCTGGCTGTGTAGCTGTCATGGCCTAGATGTGTGACAAGTCTGTAAATGGTATGGCCAACCAAGATGTCAAATGAGATAAAAATTAGCTTGCCAAAAAGTGAGCCCAGCCAGACATTGGGAGTGAGCACCCAAGCTAGGAGTGGTGTATACCGGTATGTTGCTCGCAGATATGGAGACTCACCCTGAAAAACAAGAAAATAAATGTGAAATAACATAAGTATTGATTAAAATTATGGGAAAATCCATATAACGTATTGTTTGGTTCCCAGAAGTTCTCAGAGGGTTCACACTATCAGGTGAAAACTTGGCTGTGTGATGCAGATTTTCTTCTTCTTTTTCCCTCCTCCCTTGCCGCTCATATTCAGGATAAGAAGTGAGTTCCAAAATGAGCTCTGGTATGTGTTTTATATACAGTAGTGTTCACTGCATTAGTTTTGCTGCTTATGTGTCTTTGCAGGGATAGTCTCTGATTTTTCTTGTGTTTTTAAAAAGTGATATTGATTTCTATGGAGCACTATAGTGGTAGTTGTGCTAAGTTCTACTATTTTCTTGTTGTTCTTAGGTGCAAACCAATAATGGAATTATGCTGAACAGTTTTCTAATATTTCTTTGACTCAATATTAAATACTTAAACTCTTACCTACATTTAATGGCAAATGGAAGCCAATAATAATCATCTTGTTGGGGAAGAATATTAGATATGTAGTTTGTAGTTGTGATTCTAGCTAAGATCAAAAGGGAAAATGCTTGCACAATTAATCACATCATCACTATTAATTTGTATGCTATTTAAGAAGTATAGACGTGAGCCATAATAAGTGTCAAAGACCTCAAGGACATCAAAGATCACATTGCAGCAACATTCAGGAGGAACTGAGGATTAGGACTGAAACCAGCTGCATAGAAAGCTCTCTCTAGCAGCATGATTTGTATAGCTCTCTGTATAGATCGCCTCTGCATCCTGATGATCCACAGTGCTCATCAAAACCCTCCTGTTAGACACCAGCAAAAGTGTAATACACCACAATGATGGTTTATTAGTATATTTACTGTGGATAACAAATATCAATTACAATTCACTGATTTATTACTATATTGGGCAAGTAAAATGGCATAAAATGTCTGGAAAAGATCATTATGAAGAGGGTGTACAGGGGAAGCAGAGACAAGAAAAACAATATAATTGGATTGAAGATGTGATAGACAATTTCCACATGACAGCGACAGAGACAGGACATCTGGCTTATGATGGAGAGACATTTCCACATGACAGCGACAGAGACAGGACATCTGGCTTATGATGGAGAGACATTTCCACACAACAGCGACAGAGATAGGACATCTGGCTTATGATGGAGAGACATTTCCACATGACAGCGACAGAGACAGGACATCTGGCTTATGATGGAGAGACATTTCCACATGACAGCGACAGAGACAGGACATCTGGCTTATGATGGAGAGACATTTCAACATGACAGCGACAGAGACAGGACATCTGGCTTATGATGGAGAGACATTTCCACATGACAGCAACAGAGACAGGACATCTGGCTTATGATGGAGAGACATTTCCACATGACAGCGACAGAGACAGGACATCTGGTTTATGATGGAGAGACATTTCCACATGACAGCGACAGAGAAGGACATCTGGCTTATGATGGAGAGACATTTCCACATGACAGCAACAGAGACAAGACATCTGGCTTATGATGGAGAGACATTTCCACACGACAGCGACAGTGACAGGACATCTGGCTAATGATGGAGAGACATTTCCACACAACAGCGACAGTGACAGGACATATGGCTTATGATGGAGAGACATTTCCACATGACAGAGACAGTGACAGGACATCTGGCTTATGAAGGAGAGACATTTCCACATGACAGCGACAGTGACAGGACATCTGGCTTATGATGGAGAGACATTTCCACACGACAGCGACAGTGACAGGACATCTGGCTTATGATGGAGAGACATTTCCACACGACAGCGACAGTGACAGGACATATGGCTTATTGTGTTGTTTTTTTTGCGCTCACTCGCTTTGAACTCAAGCATAGTCCATACACACCACTTCTAGTAATGAAGGGCTGAATTTTGCGTGTGGATTAGCTTTCCCTATTAACAGTGTCCCTACATCTGAAGTCAAAGTGGGATCGCCTGGTGGCGAGGGACACTGTTAATAAGGAAAGCTAACCCACGTGCAAAATTCAGCTCATCACTACTATAAATATTGTGTATGGACAACGCTTGAGTTCAAAGCGAGCGAGCGCAATAAAGAAAAAAAAAAAACAGTGTCCCACACCATCAGAAGAACCAACTCCGACTTCAGAGGTAATGTGGCTTATGATGGAGAGACATTTACACATGACAGCGACAGGGACAGGACATCTGGCTTATGATGGAGAGACATTGTTATAGGGGACAATTTCTGCACAGGACAAGCCCCTGGATGATGAATTATTATCTTATTTATTTTTAGTATGCTGATTATCAGGATTGCCCAAACTACGCATATCCAGGCGAACCTTCTGGCCTAGAGAGACAACAGTGGAAGATAAACTCTATGGACCGCTGCGTGAACTAAAAAAGACTGTTAGATTCATACAAGAGACAACATTGCAGTTATAAACATATTTCAGGCGAACAAAAGAAGAAGAAGAAGTATGCTGATGAAGAGCTTCTAACTGCAATGTGTTCTTGTAAAGCTAACCAATTCCATTTTCTGTCTGGCTGATTTACTCATGGTAAGTACAGTTCAAATATACCAGGTTCATACTTCAAGAATGCTAACAAGACTTTTTAATATAGCATGGGAAGAAAGAAAAGTCCCAGATGATTGGCAACAGGCAATAATAGTACCAATATGGAAAAAGAAAGGCAATATGTGATAGTGCGAAACATACAGAGGTATATCACCAGTGTTGCCATTTTAGTGCTTTTCGCACTAAATTTAGTGCTTTTTCAAGTCATTTAGTGCGAAAATTTTGCTTTTAGCGCGGCCGCACGAATTTGGTGCTTCACAAAATTTTTTTGGTGCTTTTTTGGGGTGGGTAAAAATTACTTTAAAAATCATTTTGGGAACACTAAAAAGCCGAATTTGAACTGAAGCGAGGGAGTAAAACAGTCTTAGTATGTTACCGCGCAATATTCAACTAATTTAACCCCCTTTAATATGATTTAGCTGAAAGCGAACGCCATCTTGCAGACAAATCCAAACGTCAATACATTAGCTTGTAATCGAGTTCATAATTTTGTGGTGTCTACATTATCCTTTCATTGCCATTGTCAGAATATTGCAGCAGTGGGTAGAGCTCAGAACTCATTTTGATGTAGCAAGACTCAACGAGCACTGTTATACAGCAGAACTTCTACATTCTATGTTTAGCGACATGAAAAACTATGTCTATCTCATATTTCTCAAGCATATTCTCGGAGAAGTTCAAAGTGTGAATAAGAAATTCGAAGCAGATATACAGGATCCAACAAAACTACTCAGCGATCTTGTCCAGCTCATTGATTCTATCAGTTCAAAGATTGCTATTCCTGGGGGAAAATAACAGAAAGTGATGCTATTCAAGATTATTTAGATCATAATCCCAATCTAGGTTATGAGTTTGAGAAAGAAATAGCAGACAAGTTTCCCGATGAGAAAGAAATTCGTGGAAGGTGCATCCAGTTTTTAATGGAGCTATTGACACAGCTGCGTTTACGTACACCTGATAACGTTCGAGTGTTGCAGTCCATGTCATGTCTTAGTGGAAGTGAATGTCTACAGCCAATGAAGCCCTGTATATTGGATCTTGCTAAAATGTTTGTAGAAGATGCAGCTACTCTCACCCGCATCAATTTCCAGTGGAGAAAACTTCATCATATGCAGTGGATACAGACCTCTGACACACTTGGACTGTGGGCAGAAATTGCCTCATACAGGGATGCCACCGGTGAAAATCCTTTCCAAGATCTTACAGATTTAGCTTTAACTGTGCTCATTTTACCTCATTCTAATGCGGACGTGGAACGTATTTTCAGTCAGATGGGAGTTATAAAATCAAAATTGCGGAACAGACTGAGTATCAAGAGTTTGACAACTGTTTTGACTATTAGATATGGAATGAAAAGATATGGCAAATGCTGTCATGATTATAAACTACCTAAGGATATTCTGCGAAAAATTGGATCACAGGAGGCATAAATATGTTTCTTTCAATCATCCTCCTCATCCTCATCATCGCAGGAGCAAACACAGTAGGAAATAGCTACAGAAACTGAAGAGGAGTTGTTTGACTGGGATTTGGCAGATCTGGAATAAACTTCATTCTAATATTCAGTGATAATAATAAATTATAATGTGCTACTTTATAACATTTTGAATGAATACCACCAGTGCTTGTTTTAGTGATTTCCCAAAAAATAGAATTGCAGTTTGGTGCTTTTTTGGCTCGAAAGTAGTTCTGATTGGGATTTGGCGGATCTGGAATAAACTTCATTGTAATATGAAGTGATAATAATAAATTATACTGTGCTACCTTGTTACATTGTTACATTGGCACCTTTCCGTCTTGACAGACGATAGTTTGGTACATTGTGCTTCAAAAAGGCTTAATAACTGTCATATGGCAATAACTACGATCCATGGCGGTGGTGAGTGTGGCTGGTAAGACCAATTCTTGCTGCAAATGTTTGCCCACAGTAGGTGCATGTGAAAACATGGTCATTTCCACCATTTTGCACCATCTTACGTCTCTCACGATCTGTGTGTGCTTTATCTGCAATCATTTTCTCCTTTGTCTTTATTCCATTTCTGATAGTTGCCCTCCATGCAACACGTTCAGCGGCGACGTGCTCCCATTGTGCATTATCAATGCCTGTATCAATCATGTCCCGCTTACACACATCTTTGTATCGTAGTAGAGGCCGACCCTGAGATCTCCTACCCATCTGTAATTCACCAAAAAAGATGTCCTTTGGTATTCTACCATCATCCATCCTCCTAACGTGTCCTATCCATCTAAGTCTACGAAGACTGAGCATGGAATACACCGTCACACAACCTGATCTTTCAAATACTTCAGTATTTGTGATTTTGTCTTGCCACTTAATACCAAGTATTCTTCGCAGACACTGCATATGAAAGCTGTTTAAACGTTTCTCTTGGCGTGAGTAAGTTGTCCAGGTTTCACTGCCATAAAGAAGAGTACTAAGGACACAGGCTTGGTAGACGAGGACTTTTGTTTTGGCAGTAAGCTTCCTGTTCTCCCAGACTCTTTTGGCTAACATGTTCATTGTTAGCTGCCATGAGTCAGATTACTTAAGACCGGGTTAACAGCAACATAGATTGTTGAAACATTAATAGTGATAAATAATCACGAAGAGTGATAAGGAAAAAGACACCGGTAAGGGGCTAAAGATAGTGGCCAATCGAGCGGCAGGACTGAGGGCACGTGATGTGGTTTGAACACAGTGGGCGGACATTGAAGAAGGCAGTTGGTCCGGGAAACACAGCCAGGTTGACATCGTGGAAATTGACAAGACCAGCGGTATCAGATGAAGATGGAGAGTGTTCAAAGGTGAAGAGGAAAGCCTACGAATAAGGCGGCATGGACAGCGTTAGAGTGTTGTAGAATCTGTGTTACAGCGAGCGCGACGACTGGTACACATCAGGCCTGTAAACACACGGCAGTGCAGAAAACTGGGGGAGCCGTGTTGCTCGCTGGAGTGAGGGTCCGGTAATGACTGTAAGTTGATAAATTGTTCTAATGTATTATGAATTAATGGTGCTGTGAATAAAGTTATTTATTCGTTCGGTCGGCTTGTGGAACTGCTAGTCTTTGTGCTATTGGATGTGTTCATTCTAAAGTTGTCAGGGTGCACACAACATAACCCCTAGTAACACTCTGGCAATCATGGGGGCCGTCACGGAGCCTGAATCCAGGGAATGGAGGACGATACGAAATTGAACGATTCTCACGGAAAAAGTAATCAGCTTGGGAAGTTCTAGTAACAGATCGAAGTTAAGAAAAAAATATGAGAACACGACTAGTGGAAAGCCGGCAACAGGATGAAGCTACAAAGATACCAGTGTATTAATTGTGAACTATAATATGATTTGTGATAGCAAAGATTGGTGTGGTATAAGGAATAGGTGCAACAATGAGCGATGCTCAATAATAGCGTAGAAAGAGTTATGATTAAAAACCAGAATAGAAGCTTACGAATTGTGAATCATGGCTAGTGGTAGAGCATTGCACGGTTGAACATAGCAACACGATTAGCAAGAAATTGATTCGCAGTGAGCAATACTCAGCAACTCAGGAAAGTGATTAATATCAAATAACATAGAAAATGAAAGGTGAAAAGCAAAAGTAATAATGTGTGCCGACTTGATTCAGGTTAGAGTTGCAAAGTGAGTTTGAACAATAGGACTATCACAACGATATGAGGGTGCTTGGGAAGGTGTTGGTTAACAGCAGGAGTGAAAACATTGTGTGAATACTGCTATCAACCACAGCAGTGGAACCCACATAGAGTGACAACAGCAATGTTGGTGGCGAATTGAGCAGGGTGCCATAAAGTGCAATATTTCAAGTTCTCCAAAATTTCAAAATAAGGGGCGCAGCCACATAAATAACATTAATAGGCGGTCTACATGTGCCCAGGCACTGGAGTGATTTCAAGAACTAATCGCGTTATCAACATTGAGTATTCATTCCAGGTTTGTTTCACATGGTTTGGCAAGAGGTATCATAGGTGGTATCTACACCACGTTTGGGGACCCACCAGTTCACCTGACGACCCAGTTGAGCAAGTCTGATTGCCAGAGTGTTACTAGGGGTTATGTTGTGTGCACCCTGACAACTTTAGAATGAACACATCCAATAGCACAAAGACTAGCAGTTCCACAAGCCGACCGAACGAATAAATAACTTTATTCACAGCACCATTAATTCATAATACATTAGAACAATTTATCAACTTACAGTCATTACCGGACCCTCACTCCAGCGAGCAACACGGCTCCCCCAGTTTTCTGCACTGCCGTGTGTTTACAGGCCTGATGTGTACCAGTCGTCGCGCTCGCTGTAACACAGATTCTACAACACTCTAACGCTGTCCATGCCGCCTTATTCGTAGGCTTTCCTCTTCACCTTTGAACACTCTCCATCTTCATCTGATACCGCTGGTCTTGTCAATTTCCACGATGTCAACCTGGCTGTGTTTCCCGGACCAACTGCCTTCTTCAATGTCCGCCCACTGTGTTCAAACCACATCACGTGCCCTCAGTCCTGCCGCTCGATTGGCCACTATCTTTAGCCCCTTACCGGTGTCTTTTTCCTTATCACTCTTCGTGATTATTTATCACTATTAATGTTTCAACAATCTATGTTGCTGTTAACCCGGTCTTAAGTAATCTGACTCATGGCATGCTGCCTTGCCAATCCTGATGTTGATTTCCTGATCGAGGGATAATTTGCTATTTACCTCTATCGCTACCTTGTTACATTTGTAATAAAAACAGTTGGTGCTTTTTTTGGTGCTTCCTAAAAACTTTTGGTGCTTTTTAGTGCTTTTTGGGGTCGATTTTGGTGCTTTTTCATCAAAGGGAGATGGCAACACTGTATATCACTCCTGAGCCACATAGGCAAAACTATTGGAACAAAGAGCTAGACTCATAGTTGAACAACATTATTTACACATAGACAAATATGTGGAAACACTATCGAATATAGTGACCAGCAGAATATTGTTTTTGTAGATTAGGAAAAGGCTTTCGATAGAGTAGACAGATACAAATTATGGACCATCCTTGAAGACTATGGTTTACAAGGACAACTGCTAGAAAACATCAAAGCCATGTACCACTCGAGCCGAAGTGCAGTAAGAGCACAAGAAGGCATATCAGATATGTTCACAGTCAATACAGGAGTGAGACAGGGATGTGTGCTCTCTTCCCTGCTATTCAATATCTACATGGACAGAATTTCTAAAGAAGCAAGTCTCGACAGAACAGATTCAGAAAATTTAGAACCCTTTACTCCAGATGAAACAACTGATCCATAGGAAATAAATGAACTGTTTTATAGCGACGAGGGCAGACTGCAAAATCATATTAATAATCTGAGTTCAACATGCATTAGATACAATATGAGCATAAATACAGCCAAAACCGAAGTAATGCGAGTTAGCAGATCGCCGGACCCACTAAGTATACAGATAAATAGCACAACTCTGAAACAAGTTAAAGAATTCTTCTTCTTCTTCGTTCATCCAGAGTTTTTTTTCGGATTTGATTGCGTTGTGCCTGTTTACAGCAAAGCTGCGTTCTTGCGCCGTTAGACCGACACATCCGACTTCTGCGGGCATTTGTTGACCGGGTTAACCATCCCGGGGGTTTCTTAGGACGTTTTATTCTCACTGTTGTGTTATCCCCCATCCCAGCTGGCCCATATAGAACAGCCAAAGACATCCTGGTCAGCCCTCAAGGCAAGGCAGGGGCAGACCATGGGCATTCCCCGACATCCAAGGAGGCTTCCATACTTGCAGAGCCAACACATAGCGCTCTGGTACTGGGCTCACCCAAGGAATCGTCACGTCCTGCACATGGCTGCTTAGCCTCACTTCCGTATATTGGGCCTTCCGTTCACCATAGGCTGTTCTTCCGGAAACCAGAAGAATGCAGCCTGCAGATGACATCCACACAGTGAGCTTTCGATTCGGACTTTCCACGTAATGGATTTGCTATCCAACAATATTCCATTTCGTGCCACTAGGACACTTTTCCACCTTTTATGAAGCCCACACAGCAAGCTTTCGATTTGGACTTTCCACATAATGGATTTGCTATCCAAGCAATATTCCATTTCATGCCTCTGGGTCGCTTTTGTAACCGACATACCTGTGGTATGAAGTGTGGCAGTCTGAATACTTCTTCATGCACCTTTAAATGTCAACCTGTATGTAGTTAAAGTAAGCTGTGGTCAACTTGAGCTTGTTGATATCGCCATAGAGTTTGTCCTCAAATGGAGCAGGTGTGGGCCAAAGTATCTTTCTCTGTTCTGCATATGTTCTTCTTCTTCTTCTTTCGTTCGCTTGAAATATGTCTATAACTGCAATGCTGTCTCTTGTATGAAATGAACTGTCTTTTTCAATTCACACAGCAGTCCATAGAGTTTATCTTCCACTGTCGTCTCTCTAGGCCAGAAGGTTTGCCTAGATATGTTATATTTTGGGCAGTCTTGGAGTATGTGCTCTGCTGTCTGCGACGCCAATCCACATGTGCACACGGCTGTTTCACCAATCTTGAATTTTATATACATGTGGTTGCGCAATCTGTTGTGCCCTGTTCTGAGGCGCAGAATAATGACTTGTTCTGGTCTATCCATAACGTGGTAGCCATCTTGAGCAGGTTTTGGTGGCTTTCTGACTGATTAGATCATTCTTTTCTTTTGGTGGTATGTAACGGCACATCAGGCTTTACTTCTTTGGCTCCTTCCTTAGCCAATTGATCAGCTCTGTCGTTTCTGGGTACTCCACAGTGGGATGGTATCCACTGTATGGTGACCTTATGCTGACTGCTAAGTTCAGAAAGTAGTGTCCTTAGTACTGGCAATTTCCCAGACAGGAGCGCCTCGAGTACTGATTTTGCATCTGTCAATAGCACCACAGGTTGTGTACCATTGCTGGTATTTAGTAATTTCTCTGTTGCTATCTTGATTGCCTCAATTTCAGCATCGTAGTTATGGCAGTACTTTCCTGTCGGTACTCTAGCTGTGTCCCTGGTATTATTTGGGTATTCTATGTACACTCCCGCTCCTCCATTTCGAACAGAATTTTGTGCTGACCCATCTGTGTAGACTCGGATCCAGAGGTCCTGTGGGTATTCTTCATCAAGGAAGCTGAGAGTGGCTGTTCTGCGCTGCACACTGTTCTGTTCTTCCTTGTCAAATATTCCTCTCACTTTTGTCTGGATTTGTAATGATAGTCATGCTCATCTTTCCATGGAGTTCGCTCGGGAATAGTTAGGGGGATACAAACTGTGGGCAGATCGGTGGTTTCTCTGCAGAGTCGTTTGGCCTGGTGGATAAAACTACTTCTTTTCAACCGCCCCATAGCTAGGTTTTCAAATCTGTTCTTCTTAGGGTGGCCTGGCAAGCTGAGGAACTTTTCTGCTTGTATTAGCGTTTTTTTCGTATCTCTGCGCTCACTCAGTGCTTGTGTCCTCCCCATCTTCTCCATTTCCACTATAGGGGTTGATCTCATCCCTCCTGTGGTGACTCTAAGTGCTTGATTTTGCACTTTGTCCAGCTCTTGTAATGTGGTTTTTGATGCCGAACACCACACAGTTGACCCGTATTCCAGGTGTGATCGTATGCTCTGTTGATAAACTTTGCTAAGTATTTTCCCACTGGCTCCCCATGTGGTTCCACTTAGCTTTCTCAGGATGGCTATTTTCCTTCTGGCTTTTGCTACTGCTTTGTTGATGTGCTTTCTCCATGTCAGCCTGCCATCAAATGTTACTCCAAGGTATGTTGGTTCTTTATCTTCTCTTAGGGGTGTTCCATTTATCTGGATGGTCCCTGCCTTTTGTTTTGGAGAGAGGGTAGATAGGGTGGTGCTGCATTTGTCAGTGTTTATGCTGACACACCATCTATTTGCCCATGCAACAAATGTATCTACAGCTCTTTGTAGTAATCTGGTGGCCACTGATGCATGTTCATTTGTGCTCCATAGAACCAGGTCATCGGCGTACATTGCGGCTTTAATTCCATGGGGTAGATTAGCAACGAGATCATTGATGAAGATTAGAAAGAGTGTGGGGGAAAAGACTCCGCCCTGGGAAACACCGTGACGCAGTAGTACTTTCTTGCTCTTTAGTCCGTCTATCTGTACTCGGGCTCTTCTGTTGTGCAAGTATGCTTTCACCCATTTGTACATTCTTCCATTGACTTTGCAGTTTCTCAGTTTATTCATCAGACCTTCTTTCCAGACTTTGTCAAAGGCTTTCTTCAGATCTATCCATGCCGCAAGCACCAGCTTCTTCTCTTGGAATGCATCCTCAATTTCTTGAGAGAGGTAAGTTGTCTGATCTTCCGTAGAGTAGCACTGCCTAAAGCCAGCCTGCTGTGGCACAAGGATGTTTTTACTTTCAATGTACCACTGCAGTCTGTGATTGATGATGCGCTCCAGTGTTTTGCAGAGACAGCTGGTGAGGCTAATTGGTCTGTAGCTAGAGGCAATGGAACTATCTTTCCCTGATTTTAGGAGGGGTATCATGATTGCTTCTCTCCAGGCTTGTGGAACGCTGCCTAAGGTCCAACTGTTATTGAAGATCTGCAACAGCTTTGCTTTGGCCTCTGTTCCTAGGTTCCTGATCATTTCATTGGAGATACCATCAGCTCCTGGTGACTTCCTCATTTTCAGTTTTGATATGGCTAGCTCCAGTTCGCTGATTGTGATGGGTGCCTCCAGAACCTCGTGTACTATTTCCTTCTGTCCTGTATGTTGCCGTTTCTCTCGAATCTCTTGTTGTTTCTCTGGACTAATTTTGATATTGTTATCTTGTGCGAATGAGTCCGCAAAATGGTCAGCTGCTTGCTTTCTTCTTAAGATGTTTCTATCTTTATGTAGTGCAATTTTTGAGTTTCTCCCTGTGCCCTCATCGTTAAGTTGTTTTATTAGCTTCCACAATTTCCTTGTGTCTCTTTCAAAGTTCAGAGACTCCGTTTTTTCCTGCCAGCTTTTCTGTCTAGCCTGCAGCTTGGCCCTTTGAAATTTGGCTTTTGCATGCTGGAATTTATTGTGGTGCTCTTGGCTGGGTGTGGCCTCTGTTTGCTTCCTACATACTTCCACATCATTATGCAACTGTTCCAGTTCACTACTCCAGTAGGGTTTATATTGTTTACGGGCTCCTCTTGGTACTGTTTTTCGCGCTGCCTGTTGCATTTCCCAAACTCTTCAACTACTTTATTTCTGTCTTTCTCAGTGTTCAGGTTTCTAACCAGTATGCTGGTGCGATTCTTGTACATTGCCCAGTCTGCTTTCTTGTAGTTCCACCTCGAGAGGGTGCTGCTTTCACTTACAAGCTCATTTTCTACAGTTAGAAAGATGGGTCGATGGTCACTGCCACCTAGTTGTTTCCCAACAATTCGTGTAATGTTCCACTCCAGGTCTGGTGAATGAAAAGCCAGGTCAGGTGTAGTTGTAGAGTGCCATGATCTCGAGTAGAAAGTATGTGGGTCGGACGGCTTGTTAACCAAGATGAATCTATTCTCATCCTGCCAGTCTTCCAGTCTCTCTCCTCTCTGGTCCATGTGATCATAGCCCCAACTCTGTGAGTGGCTGTTGAAATCGCCGCACACAATCATTTTTTCTGTTAATGGTAGTGTGTCCAGTGCCTGTGGGCGGTCACTTGGACAGTAGTAATTGATCAGATGTAGGTCTGTATAGCCTGTTTTAAGTTTAAGTGTCTGATACTCAGCCCCTTCCATATAGACTTCGATTTGGGAAGCAGTGATGTTATTTTTTACAAGGGTAAGTATCCCACCTTTTTGCCTGTCCTTTCGGTCAGATCGGTAACACTGGTAGCCTCTGATTTTGAAGGCTATATTTTCGTTGAGGTGAGTTTCTTGCAAGCAACATATGCTTAATTTTTCTTGGTCCAGGATGCTTTCTAATTCTACTTTTTTGTTGCTGACTCCCTCCGCATTCCAGTGCATTATTTTAAGTCTTTGTTTAGTATGGCCAGCTGTTCTATTCTCATGTCCCCTGGCTCCACAGGACATCTGAGAAGGACCTCCAGTAGTTGGGGTTGGACTCTTTCGAGACATAGGGCCCGGCACTGCACCTGCCTGGGGGTCCAAAGCAGGGCGAGCACCATAACTTTTAGCAGTAGTCGACATATTCCATTTTGCGTAATTGTGTGGCATCCTGATTTCTGTGGTGCGCCTCCTGGCTGGTTGCCTCCGTCTTCAGCACCTTTCCTTTGCTAGAGCAGACTGTGGTCTCACTCGAGTTTAGATGTGTACACACGCACACATGTGTCTGCACATGCATGTATGTGTATACACATCTAGAGCACGCTGGTTATTTTCCGGCGCCAGATACTCGCCGTCGCCCCTTCTCCTGTTAGTTAAAACAGTTCCGCCACGTGAAGGCCAGGAGTTGGACTTTTGCTGCATAGGTTATGTATTCACGAGCCATTGGGGTATTTAAGCAATGTTGGGCGCTTACCCCAACACTGCGCCCCGGCTACATACAGCAACATTTGGAACCTCTGCATATGTTGGGCAATCCTGCAGCAAATGTTTTGCTGTCATTTTTCCAGTTCGACAATTACATTCATCAGTATCTCCTATGTTTAGTTTATTGAACAAGTGGTATTTCAGCCTGTTATGTCCTGTGCGGAGTCTGAAGATTGCTACTTGTTCTCTTCAGTCAAGTTTGTAATATGCATCATCCTTCTGGTGGCCTGGATGCTCTGATTCCCATTTGGTTCTATAAATGCTTTTTATCAACCTCTTTGACTCATTATAGGTTATGTCTATGTCAGGCTGTGGTAGTCGTCCGCCCTCTTTTGCCAGTCTGTCAGCCTCTTCATTTCCAGGTATACTGCAATGTGATGGGATCCACTGTATTACAACTTTTTTGGATTTCTGGCATAGACCACGGAGTGCTGCTCTTAGGTCAGTTAGTTCTGTGCTGTTATTGCTCTTCAGTATTGAGACAGCTGACTTTGCATCTGTGAAGATAGCTATTTGCTTCTCTTTATTTTCCTCCATCAAGAGCATTTCTGCTGCAGTTTTAAGAGCCTCTACTTCCGCTTTGAAGTTACTTGAAAATTTTCCAGTTGACACTGAATGTGTTTTTTTCACTCCATTTTTTAAACTTAGGAGAATTCCTCCTCCTCCATTCTCTACTGAATTTTTGGCTGATCATCTGTATATGCATGGGTCCAACTGCTGCTTGGGTAATGTTCTTTTATGTAGTTTAGGGTTATTTCTCTTCTTTCAGTTTCATGCTGAGTGTTCTTTTTCTCAATACCAGGAATGTTTTCTATCATCTCAGGCAGTTGCTGCTGTCTCCAAGTTGGGAACTTGTGTGCATTGTAAATGGGTTTTACTGTTGATATGTTAAGTATAGGATCTGCCCTAATCTTTCGTTTTGCAGTTTCTACAAAGTTGCTACGCTTCAGTCTTCCCTTTCCAAAACCACTAAACCTTTTATACATTGGGTGGTCTGTCAATCTTCTAAATTTTTCTGCTTGTTGCTGGGCTCTGCTATCTCTTCTATCCTCCATTGGTTGTAAACAAGTGATCTTTTCTAGTTCATTAATAGGCGTTGTCTTCAGGCTTCCAGTTATGATTCGCATTCCTTGGTTTTGGACTCTACTTATTTTGTTAAAGTTTGACTTAGCTGCTGTTGCCCAAGCTGCAATGCCATATTCCAGTACTGGCCTCACCCGTCCAGTATATAACTTCTTGAGAACTTTCTCATCTGCTCCCCACGTTGTACCAGCAAGCTTTTTCATGATTGCCATTCTTTGCCTTGCTCTTGTTCGATTTTTCTCAACCTGTGTCTTCCATGTCAGGCGACGATCAAAGGTGACTCCTAGATAGTTTGGATTTTCTTCATGGCGCAATATTTTTCCATTCAATACCAGCTTAGGTTGCTGAGTTTTATTTGAGAGGGAGAACACTGTGCATGTTGTTTTCTCCTCACTTATCTTCACTAGCCATGATTTTGACCAGTCTTCTAGCGCTAATAAGGCTTGCTATATTCTGCTGTTAGCTGTACTAATATACTCTTCAGATGTCCATATGGCTAGGTCATCTGCAAAGGAGGATGTGTGTACGCTGGCTGGAAAATTTTCTGTGATGTCATTTATATATGCTAGGAATAATGTTGGTGAAAGAACTCCTCCTTGGGAGACTCCTTGCTCCAACAGCATCATTTTGCTTGTTTGTCCTTGTACTTTTGTCCTAGCAGTTCTGTTCTCAAGGTAGTGGCTGATCCATTTATACATTTTCCCACAAACATGCATTTTTTGCAGTTTTACTTTCAGTCCTTCCTTCCATACTTTATCAAATGCTTTTTCTAAATCTATCCAGACTGCTAGGGTTTGCTTTTTCTCTTGGAAGGCATCTTCTATTTCCTGAGCTATATAGGTTATTTGATCTTCAGTGGATCTGTACTTTCTTAATCCTGCTTAAGAGTTGGTTTTCTTCCAGATGACATGTAAGCCTGCCATTGATAATGTGTTCCATTAATTTTCCTACACAGCTAAGTAGACTGATAGGTCGATAGCCATTTGGTTCTTCCAGGTCTTTTCCTTTCTTTGGGACTGGTATTAGTATAGCTTCCTTCCATGCCTGTGGGACTATTCCTCTCTTCCAGCTGTAATTTAGGACTGCTAGTAGTTTCTTTTTTGCCTTAGTGCCTAGTCCTATTAGCATTTCATTTGTGATTCCATCCTTTCCTGGTGATTTCTTCTTTTTTAGGGTATTCATTGCCTGTTCCATTTCTTCCATTGTTAGATTTGCCATCATACATTCTGCTGCTGTCTCTGTATTACTATGATGTATCTGTTTGTCCTTGATTGCTTTCTTGTGTTCGGTTGTAATATCAATGTGGTTTGCACTGGCATAGTGTTCCATTAGTGCATTTGCAGCCTTTTTTCCTGTAAGCAAGGCATTTCCTTGTTTAATTGTTATTTGTTTGTTTCTTGGTCCTTCATTGTTCATGGCTTTCACTAGTTTCCATAGTTTGTTTCCATCCCTATCAAAATTGAGGTTTTCTGTTTTTTCCCTCCAACAATCTCTTGTTGTTTGATGTACTGTTCTCTTATATTTTGCTGAGATGGCTTTGAGAGAGATGTTCGCTTCAGTTGTTTGTTCTCTCTCTGCTGTCTTCCTGGCATCTTCAACTTTGTCCTCCAAAATTTGTAGTTCTTCAGTCCAGTATGGTTTGTAATTTTTCCTCGCTCCTCTTGGAATAGATTCAGTGGCCGCCTGTATTATTGCTCTGTTTAGACTTTCCACCATTTGCTTCATGTTGCCATATTGTGTATTTATGTTTTCACAATATTTGTCTGTTAGTATGGCAAATCTGTCCAAATCTGCTCGTTTGTAATTCCAGTGGGGCAAAGGCTTTTGCTCCTGTGGAACATACTCCATATTTATTACAAGCTTGATTGGTCTGTGGTCACTACCTGCTAATTGGTCAAGCACATGGCGATCGATTTTGTGGAGGATGTCTCCTGTGCAGAAAGCTAAGTCTGGAGTAGAAGTGGTAATCCATCTTCTGGAGAAGCTCGGTGTGTCATCCGCTTTGTTGAGTAGATGGAGATTTGAGTCTATTTCCCAGTCCTCCAATTCATCTCCTCTTTTGTCAGTATCTGGGTATCCCCATCTTTCTGAACGGCTATTAAAGTCTCCGACAATAATGCAGTTTGTGTCACTTATTTTCATGTTTGAGAGTGTAAGGTCCTTATCTGCTGGGCTATACAGATTGTAAATTCTTATTTTCATGTCCTTTATCATTATATCAACACCTATAATTTCCGTTTGGTTGTCAGAGATCACAGATACTTCGCTGCAAGGTATTGTATTTCGTATAAGTATTAGAACTCCTACTTTGTGTCCTTGGCGGTCGAAACGTGTGGTCTGGTATCCTCTGACTGAGAATTTGCGATCAGCATTGAGGTGTGTCTCTTGAATGCATGCCACATCTATTCGATCTGTATGAAGACGCTGTGTTAGGGAGACTTTCTTGTTATAAACTCCTTCGGCATTCCACTGTAGTATGTTGAGTGTCCGGGGTGTTTGGTCAATAGCTCTTAACCTACTCCTCTGTGCCTTGACTCCACAGCACAGGGGAAGGTGACCACCAGTAGTCATGGGTGGACCCCCTCGAGGCAGGGGGCCCGGCACTATCACCGCCTGATGGGACTTCGCGGGATTAGCACCATAACGATTAATTTTCATCTGTGGCATCATAAAATGATAAAGTTACGTTGCACTGCTTTGTCAAGCCTGTGGCTCAGTACATCCGATTTCGACAAGCATTTTTCAGGATGCTTTTCTTAGCCTTTGACTGTCCCCAGTCTACCTACAAGGCAGCAGGTTTATGTGTCTCTTCGTCTGGTCCCTCTCCCTTGACCTGTCAGACATTGGTGGCCCTACCAGTAGCTGTGCTACCGTCGGCATAGCTCTTGGGGTCATTGGAACGCGCAAGCCCCTCTACCTCGTCAAGGTGGACGCACTGCAGAGGGGTAAAGAATTCAAATATCTTGGAAGTATGATCACAGAAGATGGCAGATTAGACAGAGAAATAGAAATCAGATGTCAAAAAGCTAGTGCACTTATATATCAACTATCACCCTTACTGAAACATCCAAATATACCCATGCCCGCAAAATGACAGATAATAAACAGCATATTCACACCAACCCTTTGCTACCAATCTCAGACCTGGACTTTATCCAAATCACACCTTCGCAAAATCAACACCTGCGAAATGAGATGCCTGAGGAGAGCTGCCAACTTAACAATCCGAGACCGAGTAAGAAATGCTATTATCAGACAGACTGTGGGATCAACACCTTGTGCCACATTTATTAAAAGACAGAAGATCAAGTGGTTTGACCATGTCATTTACAACACACTACAAGACACATTAAATAAGATTGGTCATAATGATATAGCAATAATAATGGAAGAGCTGAAAATGAGAGACACGTTTTAGGAAAATTTGGATTAGCAAAAAGAAATAAGGAAGAGCTGAAAATGAGAGACACGTTTTAGGAAAATTTGGATTAGGAAATAGAAATGATGCAGGTGACAAATTAATTGAATTTTGCACAGAAAATGAGTTTACGATAGCCAACACGCTTTTTAAACAACATCCAAGAAGACTCTTCACATGGAAGTCTCCTGACAGTATTACCAAAAATCAGATAGATTATATTTTAATACAAAGAAGATGGAGATCAAGCATAACATCTGCAAAAACCCTACGAAGTGCAGACTGTGATACAGATCATCAGTTATTAGAAGCAGATTTGAAATTAAAACTCAAAAAGCTTATCCGAGGACCAAGGCCACTTCGTTTTGATCTCACAAAAATACCGGATGAATACACTGTAGAAGTTAGGAATCGCTTTGAGGTCTTGATGTCTGTACAAGAAGAAATTACACCTGATGAACTGGCAGTACTAGGGATATTTTGATAACTGCAGCCAAAGATTTAATTCCGACCAAGAAAAAGCAACTTAAGCCATGGATTACATCAGACACGTTAGAATTAATAAAACAACGAAGGGAGCTGAAACAGAAAGGAGATGAATCCGATAACAGAAGGATGAAGTATAAATCTTTAACTCGAGAAATAAGAAATAACACAAGAAAGGACAAAAATCAATATATACAAGATTGCTGTACTAGAATAGAGCAATATCATAAGACTGGAAGCGATTATGAAATGTTCAAAGAAATGAAGTTATTGACAAGAAATGTTCAACCTCAATTGAATGTCATTTGTGACAAGATGGGGAATACCTTAACAGAATCTAGACAAATTCTAGAAAGATGGCAGGAGTACTGCAGTGGAATGTATTATATGAGTGACAGTGAGGATATGAATGAGATACATGAGCCAATGACAGCAGAGACAGAACCTGAACCCTCATTAGATGAAATTGCTCGGGCTATAAAGAACCTGAAGAATGGTAAATCACCTGGATGTGATGAGATACCAGCTGAACTAATTAAAGCGGGAGGAGAAGAAAGCATACACATATATCATGCATTATGTACAAAGATTTGGAAATATGGTATTTGGCCAAAAGATTGGAAGAGAACTATCTTCATTCCAATACCAAAAAAGGGCAACCTGAAATTATGCACCAACTATAGAACTGTTGCCCTGATCAGTCATGCAAGTAAAATTCTACTAAAAGTCATAATGGGAAGACTTCGTAAGAAAATGGAAGAAGAGATTAACGTAGTTCAAGCTGGATTTAGACAAGGAAGAGGAACAAGAGATCACATATTCAACATGCGTTTAATAATAAAGAAGTGCAGAGAATTTAATGTAAACCTATTCTCATGTTTTGTGGATTATTCAAAGGCATTTGACTGTGTACAACATCAGAAACTTTGGGAAATCATGAGGAATATGGGCTTTCCTTCACATGTAGTACAACTCATAAAAATGCTATATCTAGACCAACAAGCAGCAGTTAGAATAGATGGCGAGACATCAGATTGGTTTGACATCAAGCAAGGAGTCCGTCAGGGCTGCGTGCTGTCACCCTATTTGTTTAACCTGTACACCGAAAATATAATGAGAAATGTAAGAGATGATATAAACAGGGAGCTATATGATGCCCTAAATATCGGCGGCCATGAGATACCAGAGATTCGATATGCTGATGATACAGTATTACTCTCCACCACACAGGATGGCATAGAAAATCTAATAGCCTCAACCCAATTGAATAGTGAAAATCAAAACTTATATCTTAACATAGCAAAAACAAAGATAATGCATACAGATAAAACTACTATGGAGAAAGAAATATACATTAATGGGGAAAAATTGGAGGTGGTGGAAAATTTTGAATATCTTGGGTCATTGATTACCAACAACGGCGACACAATGAAAGAAATTAAACGGTGACTATCAATTGCTCTTCAAAGACTAAAACAGCTGAATAAATTATGGAGTGGGACAGACAAAACTACAAAAATTAGATTTTTAAGAGCATGCATCTTTCCCATTGCAACATACGCCTGTGAGACATGGACACTTACTAAACAAGCTAAACAGCGCATAAACGCCTTTGAATATAAATGTTATAGACGAGTTCTAAGAATATCTTGGGTAAAGAAAAGAACAAATGCATCCATACTTCAAGAGTTGAATATTGAAGAAGGTTGGCTATTAAAGTCGATAAAACAAAGAAAATTGAAATATTTCGGTCACTTGAAACGTCACGAAAGTTTGGAGAGAACAATAATGGAAGGGTATATGCCTGGGAAGAGAGGAAGAGGAAGGCCAAAGAGAAGATGGGTGCAGGATGTGGCGGATGATCTCTAGATGGGTGTATCGGACGCGGGACATCTTGCTTATGAACGAGAAGTTTTCCGGAAGGTTGTTATGGGAGCGAGATTCTCTAAAGGACATGCTACTGAATGAATGAATCTGTGACATTATGTAATGCACTAGATGTCTCTACCTCCTCTGTCATAAGCTTGAGGAGAGACTGAGTATGAAAGCTCTCTTGACTGTTGCATTTCATATGTCAAGGTGATGCTAGCCTATAAGGTCACAACAAACAATTGAAATACAGTGGTACCTCGGGTTACGAATTTAATTCCTTCCAGAACTCGGTTCTTAACCCGAAACATTGAGATCAATGAAATAAAGGCAATCCGTTTCAAGATGAAAGAGTCATTCTTTTTTATTAACATCCGGTCGTTTACCTGACAAAATGCAAAGAATATGTGTACTTCACGTTTTAAATAAAGAGAAAGAAAACAACCAAATTAATTATATGTAAAATAAAAAAGAGATTTAGTCTATCTTTATTACCAAGAAAACGATCATGGGAAATTTGTCACTTTATTATTCTGAATCATTAGTTTCAGGAGTATCTTGTTGCTGTTTCTTGGCAGCCGACTGGGAATCTTTCTGCATCAAGAAACTATCAAGAGAAATTTTTCGCTTCCTTTGCTGAAGAATCTTTCTGAAGTGAGCCATCGTGTTATCATTCATCATATATAGGGGCATAGGGCTTGTTAGCAACAAGTTTATTTGGATGATGGTTCACAATGAAGTCTTCGACGTCTGCCCACTTGCTGCAAATTTCTTTAATCCTGGCAGTTGAAACGGTCACTGACTCCTCATCATCGGACGACTGCTCCTCCTTTAATGTCTTTAGCTGTTCATTCTGAAGATCCACAAACTCATCTGTAGTACTGTTTGTACTGTACGCGATCGTTTGTCTCCAACATTACACCTCTCTCGCTCGCCTTCGTTCGTAACCCAAGGCACTGTTCATTACCCGAGACATAAAATTTTCGAAGATGTTTTTCGTTACCCGAATTGTTCGTGACCTGAAGCGTTCGTAACCCGAGGTACCACTGTATAGCAATATTTCTGGAGGTTTTCCAACTCTCATTTTTAGGCTCTAGGAATCCTGCATGAAAATAAAAATACTGCACAAAAAAAGGATGTCACAACTCACTTCACACAAACATGGAATCCTCCCTTGCAAATTTTTTTAACTTAAAGTGCTTCCGTTTCAAATGCATTAGTATTTCACTTGAAGAGATTAACATTTCAAACACACAATGGAGTCTTCCAAGTTTGCATGAAGTGAGTGGTGGTTTCCTTAATTTGTGTGATATATTTATTTTAATGTAGTTTTGTAAAGCCTGAAGACAAGAACAGGATATCTCTGGAAAACTCGCTGTATTTGAATTGTTCTTTTTGACTCTGTCACGAAAGGGTCGCAAATGCAATTCAAAATCCAGCATTCCAAGTTAGAAACACAGATGCGGGTGATTTGGAAGCAGACTGCCTTGCGTTAATTTCCATACAATGGTATGAATGCTGGCCGTTCAGAAAGCAATGGCAAACTACTGAACATAAACTGGCCCAGGAATCACAAACAGCCAAAAAATGCTGGGTTGACTGCTACGTCCTGCAAATGATAAGCAACTAACTTGTTATGACTGTACAGCCCAAATGACATACTTAAGCAGGGATTAAACAACACACACATTGATCAAACATCACCTGTGACACAAACTCAGCAGCATCTGAAAACACATAGTAATCAACATCTGTAAACTTGACTGCCATGTACGTATCCTGCCACAGCCCGTACAACATCAGACCGATCCGGGCTGCAAAAGCAACAGCATACCACCAACCCATATCCACAGGCATTTTTTCCTGTGCTATCTGAAAACAGAAAAGGTTGCATAAATTGAAAGGCGCTTACAATCTGCTCTAATTACCACAATGTAAATATGTTACCATTATATGATTGTCTGTGACTAAAAGGTTACAATATTGAGTTAACTTATTTTTGTTCTTCTCATTATAATTCTGAGTAGCAGTAAGGAAATGAGCAGGATGACAGGCTTGTAGGAAAGGTTACTGAGGAGGGCAGATGAGGCATAGACCAGGCTGATATACTGAATGCTCCATGAGAAGTAAGACTTTTGCGAGAACTAAGTGATGACTGTAAATCTACAACCATGGTCAGACTGCAAGAACAGCAAGTTAAAAGAGGTGTGGCCAAACAAGAACACTATGCAGGAAGCCAAAGAAGATTGATAAACCAACACAGAACTGATGTCGTTAGCCGCTACACGCTGTGGAATTTACTGAGCAGGGGATCCGAGCACTTATGCACTGAATGGTTTGATGTGCAATGAGGATGATCTGTCGACTAACTAACAATCTGAGTAGAAGTTTGATGATATGGTTTATGAAGTTCACTGTACAAAAATCTTCACACATGTAATCACTCCTGGTCTTTTGGGGGAAGATATAAATACAGATTTCAGCATATAATCAGGCATGTATCCACTCTTGTAAATAAATTGTAAAGATTGTGTATTGTGTTGAGTGATAGTTGATTAGATAAATCAGTTCATGGAAATATCTGGTACAGCAAGGGCAGGAGTGTTGACTGTTGCTCAGATGTAGATAACTTCAACAAAAATGACTCTATCATGCACCAAATCTGGTAAAATAAGCACCAACAATTTCTCCAGATTGGATGCAGCAATGAGGAAGAAGTTGGACAACCACAATGCTGTAGCCTGTTATATCCAACATCATTTTGCTTCCCATACAAATGACCAGGGTAGAAAAATCCAGGGCACCAGTCACCATGGCACCTGGAAATTTGCGCCTGGTGCCTGAATTTTCAATAGCCCTTGGCTCTTTGTTTTTGCAACAAAAAATAATGCCGGCTCTTGAGGCTCCTGAATTATGTTCTGTTTGTTTTTTTCACCTGTCACTATGGCAGTATCAGCCAGGTGATTGCCTTTTACTCTTACCAGTTACTGTGGCCAGGTAACCAGAGACATGAGTTCTAAATAATCATTTATGCTTTGACTGACCTCACTATAAAAATATAGGCACCTGATTTAAACTTTCAATCGGATAGGAAAGGGTAACAATGAATGGAAATGGTACATGAACTCACAAAGCCATTATTTAGTAAACCGGAAGAATGAAGCTGTTCACAACTCTGGCACATTTTCTTTAGTATTACATATTACATCACAAATCTTAAACTTTAACATTATTCTTTAAGGATGTGAGGCTTTGGTTGGGACATAATTTTTTTCTGAGTTTTCATTTACTGTTAGAAATGAAGAGTGAATTATTTCCATGGTTTAAAAGCTATCATCGTGGTGGTGATAACGATAGTAAATTATGAAACTAAAATACACAATAAATGCTACTGTACATTTTCTGTATGCTTTAATTTTGTATTCATTTTATTTTACTATTATCCACATTTGTGTTGTTCTTTAGAATAGTTTTAATTACAGAAACACTCGTACAGGTGTCTTGCTTTATGTATACTTGTCTTTGTAATTATTATATAAATGTATTTACATTCAAGGAGTGGGTGTGTCTCCATGGTGATGTGCCATGCACTCTGAAGATTAAGGTTTATTGCTGGACTCAGAAATTCGATTCACAAGTGCATTTTTCTTGAAGATTCCTGGGGTTTGTAGTGGTGTTACTAAGTTTGTGCTTTGTGGAGAGAGACCAAGCCATATTGGGTAAAACCTGGTGCATCAAGGCTGAACAGCTCGCTTTTAAACCCCCTGTTTATATTTATATTATTTTCGCCCATTTTCCTATTGTGATTCCTGTTCTGTTTGTCTGGTTTGAGGTCCTAGTCCTAGTATTTATTTCACTATTTCATTATTACTATTTGTTGTAATTTTGTATCTACTGTTTCTCTGAAGGATTTTTAAAAAGCCTTTTGTTTCATTATTGAATATATCAGTATCCAGGATTTTCCAGCGTATCCAGTATCAGTGATACTATCACACTTTCACTTACTTTAAATTACTTCCTAAGTACTAACTTAGTATTCCTGTTCAGTCAAGTAGAGTTCATTCAAGTAAAGTTCACGTAGTCAAGATCTGCCTTCATCTTCATCCCATAACTCAGCATCTTATTACAGATCGAAAAGAACAATAATTGCTTTTTTCTGTTCATAAGAAGAGTTGAAACAGCATCAAACGATAATATGTGATGTGAATTTATTATGCACAATGTAATCATTTTACACAGCTAATATTAATATATCAATTAATAATATTTTCTCAATGTTTATGAATGCCGCCATCTTCTTTGCTTAAGAAGAGTAACTCTTTTCTGACCATACATATTTTCATTATAGTTTCCCTTGTGCTTGCGTCTAATTTAACACCGGTTGTTGGAGGTCGCCGGTCTCTCTGGCTGTGGGGTTACAACACTTTCTCTCTGTAATCCCGTTTATCACGCAGAGTCTCGCAGCGGAGCGAGAACTGAGGTGGTTCGACCCCCGCTCGTGACTTGCGGATACTGAGCCGGCCGCTCAGAAAGCAATGGCAAACTACTGAGCGTAATCTTGCCAAGAGATCAACAGACAGCTGAAAGATGCTGCTGTTGACAGCTAAGTCCTGTAAAAGGATACGCAAAAAAAACATGTTGGAGATCAGCATGGTCGAATGGATAAGAGCACTCTCTCTTAACTCCCGGTGCGCTGATGCCGAGATAGTGGGGATCAACCCCTACACCCATCAGTTGAACTAAAATGTTGACTTCTCGTCCCTAACGTGGAGACGTAAATTACAATCACTTTCAGAGTCGGAGTGGTGTGGGACACCGGTAATAGAGAAATCTAATCCACACACAAGAATCAGTCCAGTGCACTGGAAGTAGTAGCACCTGTATTGAATGCACAGCCAGCGAGCACACCAGTTATTGATTTAGATTTGAAATAACAAAGAACTGAATACAACACAGAAGTCTGAGATAACTGTACCGACTGAAACTGCTTGTTACAATTAATACATTCCTTTGGATAACAATAATATGTAGGGAGAGCGGGTGTATGTATTGTGCATGTGTGAGTGAGTGAATATGCGTGCTGTGTGAGAGTGGGTAGTTTCCTTAAAATGAATTTAAAACACAAGCGGCCTACTTCGCCGGGGGAAAAAAAATAAACTGGAGCCGAAGCTGAGCATTACTAAAGTTAGTCGCATGTCCTTTACGAGAGGTCGCAATCAACCCCGTGATGTTTTTTCTTACTCTTTGTGATTTACTTTACAATTTTTACGTTCAGTGGTTAGCCATTGATTTCTCAATGACTGACGCTCATGTCATCAAGATCAACTCAAGGCGGTCTATTTCCAATCGCCTGGGGCTAATTTCGAACCCTCTACACGGAATTTTTAGGAAGTGTGAAACTGCGTTCATTGCCCCAAAGCAACAGACGCTACAGGAAAAACACAAAAAAAAAGCTTCAGCTGCCACGCAATATAGCAATCGTGTGTAGCAATACATGTGTATCAATCGTGTGTAGCAATACATGTGTAGTAAGCGTGTGCCTAACATATTCCAAACTGTTAGAAGATGTTGAACGATTTTGTTGTCAGCAATGGCAATAAACCCTCCAGCGTCGTTGTTGGCAAAAGCCCAGGTCATGCCATCACCGTAGTGTGGGACAAGTGAGAACAACAATCTGACCCTCTACTTCAGTGGTTCTCAACCTTTTTGGCTCGTGCCCCCTTCACCATATTTTCAGAACGTCATCCCCCCCCCTTCTCCCCCCCTTCTCCCCCCCCCCCCCCCCTTCGTATTTCCTACCTAAAAATCCCCCCGCCCTTACACACTATACGTAATAATGGAAGCTAAATTTAATAACACATACTAAAACAAGTCTAGACGTCCATATAAAATGTGATTTGTGGGTCTACTTACTTTATCAAATGAATTTTAGAAGGGTGAGACGTACAGAATCGTAAAATATGAAGGTAAAAACAATATCAAGTAATCGGTTCTTGTATTAACGCGATATTGAAATAATCTTAATTCCCCCAGGAAACCTTAAAATTCCCCCCGGGGGGGGGGGGGATTCCCCACCGGTTGAGAACCGCTGCTCTACTTCATCCCAAGAGTACTGCAAAGTTCCAGGTGCAGAACATTCTGACACACCTGCTCAAACTGCAAACCAGTGCGCGTGTGCCAAAGACGACATACACTTCATGGAGGTCACTCCCAGTAGAAGATGTACCACCAACTGTCTCGGCAACCATGGAGCTAGAAGCCTCGGATGACACTGCATGATCATTGCCATCAAGTCGAATGTATTGTACAAAGATGTGAGAACGCAATGTGAAGCAACAACCCTAATGACGAACACGGGCAAAGCACAAGTACAGGACCAACTGAAGCAGCTGTATTCCCAGATAAACGATGTGCTACACCGGGACAAGCAGTCACAACAACTGCCGCTCATTGTGGATGAACTAAGGTGCGCCCAGCAGCAAATCGAGTGGGATGTGGCATATTTCAATTAAATCAAACCGGAGGTTCAAATCAGGATGAATAAAACGGAGAATAAAATATAAATTGAACAGTTGAAGGGGGAAAAAAAAGAGAACAAGAACCAGTTATCCTTTTTTTTTTAATTTAAACCCCCCCCCCCCCCCCCCCCAAAAAAAAAAAAAAAAAAAAAAAAAAAAACAACAACAACAACAACAACAACAGACAACGCCAAAAGCATATAACTCAGACAGAAACGAAAAGGCCAGAAGTGAAAGAAACAGAAAGTTCGGAAGGCAACGGAAAGACATTACCAAAAACTGCGGGAGAAGATACAGCTGCACGCCACTGAGAACAAGAGAAGACGTTCGCTGATATGGAATAGAAATCAGACACAAAGAGTGCAAAGGTATATCAAGATATAGGAGAAATAATCTGAGCCCAGACTGGTGAGCCCTTCAAATGACTAGTCCGTCTCAGGACTGCAAAAACTATGAACTCAAGACACCATCGAGACAAACAGAACAACGAACAAGAAGCGATAAACATCCCCCAACACCACAATGAAGCTGCAGAAATCTGCAAGACTGAACTGACAAGAAACCAAGGTGACCGAAAAGCAGAAACCAGCAGCAAGCAGCCCGCTACAGAAAACAGGAAGCAAACCTAGCAGCCAAGTTACCAAAGACACAATTCATTCATTCATTCATTCATTCATTCAGTAGCATGTCCTTTGCAGAATCTCGCTCCCATAACAACCTTCCGGAAAACCTCTCGATCACAAGCAAGATGTCCCGTGTCCAATACACCCATCTGGAGATCATCCGCCCCATCCTGCACCCATCTTCTCTTTGGCCTTCCTCTTCCTCTCTGCCCAGGCTTATAATCCTCCATTATTGTTCTCTCCAAACTTTCGTGGCGTTTCAATTGACCAAAATATTTCAATTTTCTTTGTTTTATCGTCTTTAATAGCCAACTTTCTTCAATATTCAGCTCTTGAAGTATGGATGCTTTTGTTCTTTTCTTTACCCAAGATATTATTAGAACTCGTCTATAACATTTATATTCAAATGCATTTATGCGCTGTTCAGCTTGTTTAGTAAGTGTCCAGGTCTCACAGGCGTATGTTGCAATTGAAAAGATGCATGCTCTTAAAAATCTAATTTTTGTAGTTCTAGTGGAAAACAAAATACCATAAAAGCCCCAAATATAACAAGCCAACAAAACGACATTTGAACGGGGGTGGGGTGGGGGGGGGGGCAAAACTATCTATTTGAGAGAGCAGCAGCAGTGGCTAAGTGAGCCGCAGTAACGTAGTGGCTAGACACTCGCCTCTTTAGTAGCGATCATGGGTTCGAACCACAGCTGGGCGGATTTGGATGTTTAGAAGTGTATAAAGCCGTGGAGGCATACCAGAAACCAGCAGCAAGCACAAAACTTCTACCCCCACCCCCTCCCCAGTTCTATCTAACCTAAACAGCAAACAGGTATGTCTTGGAAAGACAAGGCAGCCGATGTGATACTGACCACATCACCCAGTGAGTGACAGTTGGTCTATATAAATATGGCTCTAGCACCGTACGCCAGATGGGTTCTAAGACGTGTCAAAGGGTCATTTGCTGACCACTAACAGTGGCTAGGCTGTTTGCCTGCCGACAGGATGGTCATATTTTCGCATCCCTATCGAGGCATGGAAGTTTTGTTTCAATTGACCTTGTCTCACAACTCAACCCGGTCTAAAATAGATACCAGAAACTATTCTGGAAGTAAAAGCTATTGGTGTGATATAAACAACAGCACCCATTGAGTGTCGATTCTTTTAAGTAACTTTTTTTGTTGTTGTATGAATTTAATGAGACCCTCCCCGCCAGGAGCTGGGCGAAGCCACGCCGGGTCAGATAGATAGACAGACCCACCTTTTCGCTGCAGTTATCTACAGGCATATGCGTTATAATCCTCCTCCTCCTCCTCTCCCATCCTCCTCCTCCTCCTACCCTCTTCCTCTTCCCCATCATCCTCCTCCCTCTACCTCCTCCATCCTCCTCCTCCCTCTCCTCCTCCTCCCTCTTCCTCCTCCTCCTACCTCCTCGCCCTCCTCCCTCCTCCTAATCACTCCTCTTCCTTCCTCGCCTTTCTCCTCCTCTTCCTCCCGCCTCCTCCTCCTTCCTCCTCCCTCCCCCTCCTCATCCCTCTACCTCCCCCTCCCTCCTCCTCCTCCCTCCTCCCCCTTCCTCCCCCTCCCTCCTCCTCCCTCCTCCCTCTTACTCCTCCTTCCTCTTCCCTCCTCCTCCTCCTCCCTCCTCCCCCTCATCCTTCCTCCTCCTCCGCCTCCTCCTCCTCCCTCCTTCTCTTGCCTCCTCCTCCCTCCTCCTCCCTCCTCCTCCCTCCTCCTCCCTCCTCCTCCCTCCTCCTATCTCCTCCTCCTCCCCTTCTCCTCCCTCCTCCTCCTCCCTCCTCCTCCTCTCTCTTCCTCCTCTCTCTTCCTCCTCCCTCCTCTTCCATCATCCTCCCTCCTCCTCTTCCCTCCTCCTCCCTCCTCCACCTCCCTCTGCCTCCTTCCTCCTCCGCCTCCTTTTTCTTCTACTGATGCTGCAGCTGTTGCCGCTCCTTTTACCCAATTAAATGAGATGCTCCCCGCTTTGGGAACGGGAATGGGAGCTGGGGCCGAATATGAATTAAATGAGATGGTCCCCGCTTTGGGAACGGGAACGGGAGCAAGGGCCGAATATGAATTAAATTAGATGTTCCCTGCCAGGGGTAAGGCGATGCCGGGCCGCGTCGTCTTTGTTGGGAACGGGAACGGGAGCAAGGGCCGAATATGAATTAAATGAGATGCTCCCCGCTTTGGGAACGGGAACGGGAGCAGGGGCGAATATGAATTAAATAAGATGCCCCCTGCCAGGGACTGGGCGAAGCCGGGCCGGGTCTGCTAGTATATATATATATATATATATATATATATATATATATATATATATATATATATATATATATATATATATATATATATATATATATATATATATATCTTCTTCTTCTTTGCGTTCATCCGGAGAGTTTTTTTCCCTCCAGATATGATTGCGGTGTGGTGGTATGCCTCCTTGGGCCGAAACCCTTGGGCCAACTCATCCGACTTTCGCGTGCGTTTTTGACCAGGTTAGCATTCCTGAGAGACTCTCACTTTTGTGGTACCGTCCACATCCCAGCTGGTCAAGTTAAAACAGTCGAAGACTTCACGATCAGCCCTCAAGGGAAGGCAGGGACAGTCCATCGCATTTTCCGCCATCCAAGGTGGCTTCCATAGTTGCAGGGCCGACGCATAGCGCCCTGGTGCTGGGCTTACCGAGGGAATCGTCACGTCCTGCTCATGGCTGCTTTAATTCCTCACTTCAATATATTGGGCATTTCGTTCTCCCCGGGCTGTTCCCGCACAAACCAGACCGGTCTGCAGATGTTATCCACTCAACGAGTTTTCGATTCGGACATGTGCTTGCCGTTGTACCCGGGACAATATAGTCAGAACTGTTCCAGGCTCGACGGACATTCGGAAACTAGCTAGTCAGGGTTGTTCCGGACACGAGGGGCATGCCCTTTGCGGGACTTTGAAATCACATCTGTTTAGTTAGTTAACGGCTACAGGTCGTCCCCATTATTCTCCGTTCCTGTGCCAGTGAATATCACACAAAATGCTCCTCACTGTCCAATGTGAAAAGTGGAAAAGGCAGGAGTCTCGGCAAGCCAACAGCCCGCACAGGTACACTGCGCATAATGCCGCCGTCAGAAATTGCCAACACAAAAGTCCTCCACGGAAAATATTCAGTTCATCGTTGATGGAAGCGGCAGTCACCAGAATGACTTCATTGACCCGGGTTTTATCCCATATGACTCGAACTCTTTCCGCAGGGCGACCCACCGAAAGCGCCGCACAAAGCACGAACTCCGTAGCTCCAGCAACTACTCACAGGAGTCTCCTGATAAAATGCACTCATGAACCGAAAAGGCAAACCACTCAATTCGGCAACATCCGGCCACCATCGTTCCGAACATACAGTTCACGCTAAAAACAACAGCGGGCAGATGTAAAAGCATACCACGCGAAATTCACAGCTCACAGTGTCGCGCCACTCACTCACTCAGTAGCAGGGCTACGGAACCATGCACTACCAGTCCAACATGAGGGAAATGCGAATGCAAGTCGTAGCCACAAGCGTAAACACTGCAGAGGCCTTAACGGTTTAAATGCCTATCCGCCATGTTGGGGACCGGAAGCCTCCTTAACATTACTATTCTCTCGCAATAACTATTACCTTTGATGTGGCTAGTGTGCTTCGGTTTTCGACACTTGATAATGTTTCTGAGACAGTTTACTTCGATGTTCACATCTTGTTGGATGTCTTTTTCTTTCCTTTATCCAGTGCAACGTCAATCGAGTGTCGATTATCAAAAAATCAAAAATATGGAGCTAACACCATTTACCAATTACGCCTCAGTGTCCTGTAAACGGGCATTTTCCTTTTTTGTTTTGTTTTTGTAATTATTAGTTACTTTTATTCCATGAATCTTTCTGTAACACAATCAACTATTTTCTTCTTAGGTGTTTGTAAAACGCTAATAATTTACTTTCCAATATTAGCACATGAAAAATGTAGGTAACATGTTCATTTTTTACTTTTATTGGCTTGCTGACACTATGCCATAGAATCTTGAGATTGTTTAACAACAGCTTTGAATGGTCAGTTGCCTTTTAACTTATTTTTATTAGCCTTAATTGTTGTTGTTGTTGTTGTTGTTGTTGTTGTTGTTGTTGTTGTTGTTGTTGTTGTTGTTGTTGTTGTTGTTGTTGTTGTTGTTATGAAGCCACGGTAATCAAACATTAGATTTTAATTTCTTCATTGCTGATAGTCATTTTTGGTTTCGACATGTAACTTGTGTCATTAGACATTAACTTTGTCTTTTAGTGTTCAGAAAAGGATTTCCCTCTTCACAATGGTTTTTGATAAAATGGAATAACTGTTATAATTCCTTAGCACTGTTTGAAGGAAAACCTCAGCTCTGGAATCGGATTTCTACCAATTATGAACTGATCAAATTGTAAGAGGTTTAATCATTATTATACATTTGCATTACATTTTCTGCATATATTTTTAACATGCTTGGGGAGAGTATGCAAGCCTGTCTTACTCGCCTTTTTTCTTCAAATAAATGTGATGTTTCACTAGCTACTCTGACGACTGCTTGTACTTGTTGCAGTGTGTCATAGTGGATGAAGTGTGGTGGAAACCCCATGTCTCTCATGATGTTCCACATTGTATGATCATGAACAGCATCAAAGACCTTGCTGTAATATATGAAACACGTATGAAGATCTACATCTTACCATCTGCATTGGTCAAATATGGTTTTGATTGATTGATTTAGGAACCGACATCACAGCATTCGGGGCATTCCCATAAGCGCTCCGTCCCCATCCTCAGCAGCCAGCGAAGAGTTCCAACACTAATAATACCAGTAGTAATCTAATTATATGTCCGTCTCGCCTTTCCTCTGAGCGTCGATCGTCGGCCAGATCCCCTCGTCACCCCTCGCTGTCGCATTCTTGCCAGACCATGGTTGATCAAATATGGTTCTAGTATTAAAGATATGGCCCTCGCTTTCTCTACCTTGAGAGCAGCAGTATGCGGAGAAATAAAATGAAAACATAACCTTCAAAGAAAATGGCTTATTAAATAACGAGAGACAGATGCATTACCATTGCACTTCTGATTGTCAAGAGGAGATCAAGTAATCGTTTTAATACTGAGATCTCAACAAGAGATGAATTAAAAGACAACGTTACGTGTAGGTAGACAGCAACAAGAGATAGACTGAAAGACAATGTTACATGTGGGTAGACAGCAACAAGAGATGGACTTAAAGACAACGTTACATGTGGGTAGACAGCAACAGGAGATGGACTGAAAGACAATGTTACATGTGGGTAGACAGCAACAAGAGATGGACTGAAAGACAACGTTACATGTGGGTAGACAGCAACAAGAGATGGACTGAAAGACAATGTTACATGTGGGTAGACAGCAACAAGAGATGGACTGGAATGCAACGTAACACGTAAGTAGACAACATCAAGAGATGGACCCGAAGACTACTATTTGGTAGACAGTATTAAACATATTTGTCTGATGTCTGTCTATTTTTATTTGTTTATCTCTCTGTATGTGGTTCATTGTTATTTACGCAAAAGAATAGTTTGTATCTTTTAAAATTCCAGAAATACTGGAATTATTGTTTCAAGGTTTAGAAGACTTCCTGCTGGGAAGATGATACACAAATTTGTCAGGCATTAGCGTTCATGCAGCTACGTATGCACTCAATGATTATTAGGGTAACAAAATTATGATAACAGCTACAAACAGAAGCTAAAAGGAACACGCCCAATGAAACGCAATGGAACAATAGGAGTCGTTAACAGTTAGGTCAATACATAATTAATTATATTCCCAGGGGTAATATCGACGTTGTATATTTTAATACCAAACACGTCCAATTAAGTTATACAAAGGGGGAATAATCAATAAACGTCCTTGGTGAGCAATAAGCTGCCACTAGACTACATCTGCTGCTTTCATACTAGGTCCACCTGTTGCTGTTGTTCGTTCTGTGTCCGCCTGCCACTGTACTGCGCACAACGCATTGAGCGCTGGGGGTTAACATATTGGATTTCGCGCCTTTCCTTAAGTACACTGTTCTCTTTCCCTCTGTCTCTCTCTCTCTCTCTCTCTCTCTCTCTCTCTCTCTCTCTCTCTCTCTCTCTCTCGCTATCTATCATAACGACTGTCAGGTTGTATGCAGTCTCTCTCTGTCTCTCAATCAATCAATCAATCAATCAATCAATCAGCCAATCAATCATTCAATCAATCCTGTCTGTCTGTCTGCCTGTCTGTCTGTCTGTCTGCCAGTCTGTCTGTCCGTCCGTCCGCCCCTTCCCCGGCCTCCTTCCTTCCTTCCTTCCTTCCTTCCTTCGGTCTGTCTGTCTGTCTATTTGTCTTTCAGTTCATTAAACTCACGCTTTTCCTCTTTTACTCCCTCACGCCCACACACACACACACACACACACACACACACACACACACACATTCACATACTCTCGCCCTTTCCCTAGTTTTACCTGGGGTATTCTTGCTCTCTCTCTCTCTCTCTCTCTCTCTCTCTCTCTCTCTCTCTCTCTCTCTCTTAAACACACAAACATCTTCGCTCTATATTTATATCTTACTTTCTTGCACCTTCACTGTGTGTCTGCTTGTCTGCATGGCCGAATGGAGCGGGTTCACTGGTCAGTTGGACTAAAATGCTGACTTCTTGTCCTTGGCGTGGATCTCAGAAGTCGGGGTGGGTCTCCCGATAGCGAGAGACACTGGTAATAGGGAAAGCTATCACACACGAAAAAATCAGTCCAGTGCATTAGAAATAGTAGCACACATATGGACTACGCTTGAGTTCAAATCGAGAGAACGAAAAAAAAAAAACATACTGGAATGGCTGTTGATTGATTTGTGTAACCTCAAATGGGATAGTGACCTTATCACTTGCCAGCGGCTAGGTAAGGTTTACCGAACGGAACACAGAAATGATTAGTACAATGGAAATAGTGGAAATACAATTATTAGCCAACCGAAACAGGCAGAGAAAATGCCCAGTGAAAGGATAAAACCTCGTCTAACCAACCCTTCCTGCGGCCCGCCGAAATACCACACGTGACAGAAGCCGGGGAAAGGGACTCAACATTTATCGCAGCTGTTATTCTGGCGGTTTGTTCTCCGGCCGAACACATCCACGGCGACAGTCTAGTTGGGGGTGAGTTGACCGTGCACGTGTGACATTTATATTGTATTGTATATTATGTGCGCTAGTATTTAGGTGATGTGAAGCCAACGCTGGCCTGTGTGTGTGTTGTTTGTTCAGCTAAAATGTGAAAGTTCGTAAAGGACATTAAACATGCATTGAACCTACCCGCATTAGCAGCAATAATAGTAGGACATAACCGAATTGTGAAAACTAAGCGGAGGAAATGTGGTAGCAATAAAGGACTAAAAGCTATAATTTATTATTTTAAAGCTCTAAATTATTTCTATCTCAGACCATCTATATTTTAATTTGTGAAATCGCTATTCAGTCGGAAAAAAAAGTGAAGACCTGATATGAAGTATGAGTAATTGTGTAAAATGAAGAACCGTGATCGCCCTCGCTTGTCGTCATGACACATGATCACTGACTAGGTAAGGCTGCAACTTTGTCTGCTACAGACAGCCAGTACATCAACTCCCACTGTCCCAGCTTGTTCGTTAACTCTTTCTCTTCCAGGTACAGGCACATAACTGTAATTCTTTAGTTAGTCGACAGCTCATTCTCATTGCACATCGAACCATTCAGTCCATAGGAGCTCTGATCCTCCCCTCAGTAAATTCTGCAGCGTGTAGCGGCTAATGACGCCAGTTCTGTGTTGGTTTATTAATCTTCTTTGGCTTCCTGCATAGTATGATAGCTTGCAGGTAAGGCTACTGTAGAGGGCGGACGAGCCATGGACCAGTCTGATATATTGAATGCTCTACGAGAAGAAAGTCGTTTGCGGGAACCAAGTGATGACTGTGAATCTACAACCACGGTCAGACTGAGAGACCGGCAAGTTAAAAGAGGTGTGGCCAAACAATATAACTGTAATTATAACTGGGTTCGCTTGATGACGAGGGACACTGGTAATATAAAAAGCTAATCGACACGATTATCAACACAAGTAATATAAAACAAGAAAATTACAGCGGTTGTTCAGACAATTGAAAAAGTCAATAGTTTCTGTTACCTGTGATTACCATGTTGGAAAGCAAATGCGGGCCCATAAAGAGGCAGACCGCTTTGTTGAATTCGGTGGCATGAGGTGTCCGTCGTTCAGAAAGCAATGACAAACTACTCACCGTAAATGTTGCCTCGTAAATCACAAACAGCCAAAATACTGGGGTTGATTACGACGTCTTGCAAAGGACGTGATATTAACTTTAACCTATGAGAATTAACAACAGATGGGAGACGGAAACTAGACAGAAAACCCATACCGGAACATTCAACAATAGGACACGGCTTCTCACATCGAAACAGCGAAAATGCGAATTTTAAGTAAGGGTGATTATACACTGTATGTTACATTTACTATTCATAATTTTAAACTGGCACCTGCCGCCTTGACAGGCGGTAATTTGTTACATTGTACTTCCAAAAAAAAAAAAAAAGTTTTTATAGTTACAACCCATGGCGGCCCGGTTAAGCCAAGGGATGAAGTTATACCTCTCCATAGCACAAATCCTGGGCTGAATTGTAGAGACCACGTAGACCAAATGCCCGTTTGCCATTTCAAGCGTGAAAAGGTTCCTTTGCGTTCTTGACTTTCTGTGGCAAATCTGGCCACATTTTACTTGTACTCTTTAAGACCATATTTAAATATCTATTAAAATATACATCTGACAACGATAACCCGGGGAATATTATTTTGACCTTGGTGAATCTATGTGGAGGGGCGGCTGGCTGAGCGTCTAGAATGCCGGATTCTCCTTCGGTTGACCCGGGTTCGAATCTTCGGTAAGGTGTGGATTTTTTTCTGTCGGGGGCGAAACAGAAAAACCCTAACCTGCACAGTTCGTGGCGACTGCACTAGCCAGGTGGCCTTCATTTATCAGGCTCAAGACCCCCTCCCCGCTCCCTGCCATACACCGCAAGGTACTATATTGGCAGTAAATGACAATTTTGACAGAATCTGTGTACAATTCAAAATCTTAGGCTATTAACTGCCGGCGGCTGATCTAGAGACAACGGTGTTTTACCCTCAGCTTTCCTGGCAATCCACATGTTGCATGTCCTATGTAGGGCGTTGCGACCACGCTCCAAACCGCAGGCTGACTTGCTAGGCAATTTTACGTTCAGTAGTTTGCCATTGCTTTCTGAACGAGAAGTAAGCGTTGAAGTGGAGTGACTGGTGCATGGGGATGAACCCGCTACCCCGCCGTCAGCGCACCGGAAGGTTAAGCGCAAGCACATTAAACCGCACACTAGTTATAGTAAAATTCCGTAACGCGTCTTTTAAGCTTCTTTCTTTTACAGATAGTAGTTTTCATTGAACACATGTTAGGAAAAACCAAGATATATTATGAGAGTATGGAGCCGGTCGCTCAGAAAGTCGTGGCGTGCTGATGAGCGTAATCTAGCCTAGGAATCAACATACAGCTGAAAGATGCTGGTGTTGACCGCAATATCCTGAAACAGGATGGAAACGCGGGGAAAAAAAAAAAAAAAATATATATATATATATATATATATATATATATATATATATATATATATATATATGTGTGTGTGTGTGTGTGTGTGTGTGTGTGTGTGTGTGTGGTTTCTGAGGAAAATGCAAAGAATACCATGGACAGCCAGAAAGACCAGTGAACAAGTCCTTCAAGAAACAAATGAAGATCGTAAACTGATTAGAGACATTAGACGTAGACAATCACAATTTTTTGGGCATGTTATAAGAAGAAATGATTTGGAGAACTTGGTGACAACTGGTAAGATCGAGAGGAACAGACCAAAGGGAAGACCTAGAGGCAAGTACCTGGATGGTTTGGCCGTGTGGCGTGGTCGAGACAGAAACACGGAGCTGATCCACGACTCTGGTGATCGAGTGTGATGGCAGAACATGACCGCCCACGCTTACCGGCATGGCACATGATGGATGGATGGATGGATATATATATATATATATATATCATGGTGTCAGGTCTTAGTCAGATATGACTGAGCTACCGTATAACAGTAGACGGTACTACCTGTATTCTGTTAGCGCCGAACGTTGGGCGGCGCTTACCAAACCCGACACCCCACATTGTGCCAACGGCTTCGGGCGGAAGAGCAATTTGGGAGGGTACAAGCCTTACCCTGGTGACAGGAAATGCAACCTAAAGACAAAATGTCATGGCAGGGCAGACCAGGCCCTAAGCCTTGGTTGGCGGCTGGTCTAGGATCGAAGCTCCGAAAGGCGGACAGTTACAGCATAGTTTTGCTGATCCGGCAGCTTCCATAGCTTGTCTTGTTCCAGATGTAGGGGTGTTAACTTTCCTCTGGAGTGAACTAGGCAGGCAGAGAGAGAGAGAGAGAGAGAGAGAGAGAGAGAGAGAGAGAGAGAGAGAGAGAGAGAGAGAGAGAGAGAGAGAGAGAGAGAGAGAGAGGGGGATCATGCTGCATGGGCAACACATGATCTCTATATTTTAGCCCAGGCTTTGTGCTGTGGTAAAAGTTATTATGCCTTATTAAAGCACAAACTATCGTCTGTCAATACGGCAAGGTGCTAATGAATGTTAGGAAAACTATAGGGAGTCGTCAAACATATTACTAGTATTCTTAGGACGAAGTG
This sequence comes from Cepaea hortensis, assembly GCA_963921405.1. Classification (NCBI taxonomy): domain Eukaryota; kingdom Metazoa; phylum Mollusca; class Gastropoda; order Stylommatophora; family Helicidae; genus Cepaea; species Cepaea hortensis. The sequence goes on from OY992889.1 coordinate 73,585,647, forward strand.
CGTGCTACCTGAGGGACATGCTATATTATAACTTAACTTCTAGTACACCACAACCCACAGCACACATGTTTCAGAAACGTAAGCCGTTACACCTGCAGAATTATACAAGTTGTGATGTGTTTGTCAGTCAGCAGTCACAAGACGTATGAGTCTACACACATTGATTTATGTTGATGTGTGTTTATTTATGTTGATCTGTAGACTTAGATTTTAAATCTACGGTGATGTCTTAATCACACCTTTGCATGCCCAACATCTGGAGGTAAAGATAACGGTGACATTTTGTAAATGTAATAACAATTAAGTTTGAGGAACGAGAAAAGCAGTTACTAATGCATTACACACATTCACCAATAGATGCCTGCGCGGAATGGAGGGATTAAAACAGTATGATTTAATGGCTAATTTGGAGCTCACATCATCATCATCATCATCATCATCATCATCATCATCATCATCATCATCATCATCCAGTGTCTTCCCGGCTGGCGTGGGCAATCATGCCTCTCCGCTTAAAAGTCGCTTAAAAGTCGACAGGGTCCACTTCATTGCACCGGGATTTTATCCCATTTGGCTCAGTCTCTTGCCGCAGAGCGGAAAGCGTCGCACAAAGCACAAACTCCGTAGCACCAGCGACGACCCTCAGGAGTATCCGAAAAAATTCACTCTTAAACCGAAGGACGCGGCCCGGAATCGAACCCACAATCTTTGGAGCCCGAGTCAGACGGCTTGACCACTTCGCCGCGGAGACGCTTTTTTTTTTTTTTTTTAAACGAGTGGGCAATCATGCTTCTCCACAAACCGCGATCTCCAACGTCATGGATCAATTCCTGTGTTCACTCCCTCCCGTGACAGGATACAAGACTGTCAAGAATCTTCGCACGCTGTATTCTTCTATCCCTGTTTCTGCAAAACTTTCCGGTTGTCACGTGTTCCAGTGTGTGTCTTCTCATAATGTTGCCAAAAAACTACAACTGCCTCTTTCTGATGTTTGTGATATAGAGAAACTAAACAAATTCTAATGAATTAAATTGTGATAAAAAGACGTCGGCACTGCATAGGACATACATACATACATACAACAACAACAACAACAACAACAACAACAACAACAACAACAACAACAACAACCAACTGACATTATTTTCGTTTGGAATCTACAATGAGTGTCATGGCGGTAAGGTGGATGGGTATAGTTCGCTATCTCACACAATTTCCAGAGTTATCTCACACAATATCCAGAGCTATATCACACAATATCCAGAGCTATTTCACACAATATTCAGAGGCTCGGGTCATCTCTGTGTTCTTGTCCAGGTTAAGCCACGTGACCAAGATATCCATGTATTTATCTCATAACCCTCCTCAAGCTCCTTGACGACCATGTTTGCCAGTGCTCGCTAAGCTTTCGCGGTTATTTCTCTTCATCGCATGCCCAAAACGTCTTGAATGTTAACATGTAATTTCTATAATTAATTTGAAGTTGGCATCTGCTTTGTTTGGTTTCCTGTCCTATCATGGCTCTCTAAGCATGTTTCTGAGAAACTATTTCGACTGCTGTCAGATGTATCTCCGTCTG